>JAUJYS010005201.1:0-11239 GCA_033995665.1 Melogona broelemanni
CACATTGCCACAGCGACACGAGGGGTACAATAACCTCCTGTAGTGCTATTCACTACAGTGATCCGGAATAAAAAAAGCTAAATTAGAAGACATATTTATTAAATAAAAAGGTGAAAAAGCACGCCGAGGTTAACTAGAAATAACAGATTTGATTTTGCGAGTTATTCGAATTAAAATTGTAAGCAACTAAAAATATAAATTTTGTTTTCATATATAATTTTTAGTAACTTCAAATTTTCATGAATGATGGTGGCTACCGTAATAAGTGTTTCTAGTTGAACAACTCGCAAAATGAAATCAAGTCATTTTAATTATTCCCCTATTAGAATGAGTAATGTTTTAACCAAGTTTTACTCGTCACTGAAACGCTTGAATTTAATGCTAATTGTTTTTAATAAAAATAATATTTGTCGAAATCGGTTTCGTATGAGCGTATACACGGCATCTAGGAACAGCCGATAGAGTTTAAAGTTTCAAAATCGAAATTGTTACGCCAATTGTCCTAGATCAGTTCTTACCTGGTGGTAGTCCGCCGAGTAAGCGTAGTGGACGTATTATCCCCGTCCACCGACGACACACTACTCGACGACCGATGGTTCCCCACAGATGAAACGGACGACGACACAGACCCGCCCAACCTCTTCGTTGTCTCATTCAACGAACGCTTACTGCCGGCATCACTGGCACCCGAGTTCATGCGACGCAAGGTGGACTGCACAAACGATCCCACCACGCCATCTACACGACCAGACTCTCGATCGGCAGGGGCGGGGACAGACGACGGCTGCTGTTGGTCCAATGAGGTGGTTGAGGTGCCCCGCAGGACAGGCGGAGCAGGTGGCGCCGTGGTGGGACGCGAGATGAGCCCAGGGTTGGACACCCGTCTGGCCTTACGTGACGTCACCGTGCCAGATGAGCAGCTGGATAGGTTGGAAGTGCTGCCCGAGTGGACACTGCCACCGCCTCCGACAACAGGTGGTGGTGGACAAGCGGCAGGTGCGACCATGTTAGCTGTGCTGGTGGCGGTGGTGATGGACGAGGCCGAGCAGGTGGAGATGGGCCGGGAGATGGGTGGTTCGATGGTCGAATCCGTACCACTGACGGGCCGCGAGTTGGTGGCACTGGCCAGCGGGTGCACCAGGATGTCCAGGTTGGCCATGCAGCCGGGTGGACTGGCAAGGGTGCCGTCGGAATTACGCGTGGGAATGTAGAACTGGGCGCTCTCCTTGCGCGGCGACGGCGTCCGCTTGGGTGAGACGATCTTACCGGCGGCGGCCACGGCAGCCGCGGCGGCCTTGCGCTGGCTGGAGGTGGACGGCTTGCTCTTGAAGATCCACTGGCGTCGTTTGGTGGGAGAGAGGTCGGCCGGCGCTACACCATTTTCGCCGGTGATGCTGTTGGTAGCCACGCAGGATGATGGTTTCCGGTTGAGGCGCATTTTGGAGGTGAAGTCCAGTCGGAAGTCGGTTTTGGTCCAGGACCAGTTGCGCTTGACCTTCTTGACCTTGACGTTGGCGGTGCCTTTGGTGGTAGTGTGGGTAGGGGACGTGGGGGCGTGGTCGTCGTCAGGGGTGGCAGAAGTGGGGGACTTGTCGCTGTCCGTGTCCGGAGTGACCGAGTCGGTGGCCTCTTCCGCTTCGTCGGATAACTTGCAATTTCTTAGAGACACAAATATTCAACGATTAATATAACGTTTGGATCACTGCATGTCACAATTTCAATTTGGAATACAGCATACGTTTCTTATTCTAATGATTATGTTTGGTACAACCCCGAACGAAAACGATAAAGGTGGAGAGCTTTTCATAATAATTATTATTCTTCTTTAATTCTAATTGATACTCGTTAAAAAAATTAAGTTTCTTAGTTGTCAAGATCGGAACTTCCAAGCTTCATTCTTCACTTCGATTTTAGCGAAAAATTTATCGAAATATTATTCTTATAATTATAATTTGTTTTTCGATCGACGGAGTTTTTCTACAGAATATTCGTTCTATCAGTAACTTACTCCAAAGCCAGTTTCACGTCCAGTTGGTTGTATACGTGGCTCGGCGAGTCATCAGAATCCAGCTGTAAATAGAATTGTGATCAGCTCAAAAATATTTCACAAGAGACATGTTAAAATAATAATTTGTCAGCGAAATTTGCTTTATAAAGTATTGTTATTTATTATCAAGTATTGAAAGGTATAACAGATGCGACAAGTCAATTTGGTTCGAAACAATTCGCTTAGCCAATAACTCGTGATTTGACATTCAATGTCATTGTCATTGCTTGATTGCTTGATCGAGCAAGTGCTTACCCCGTCGTCCCATCGTCCGTCAACAACCGCACACGTCTCCGTCTCTAAATCGTGGCTGATGACCAGATCGCGTAGACTCCGTGACCACGAGTGACGCATGAGCATCTTGCGACTGGACTGCCGCTTCGCCCGAGCCTTGTTCTTACTGCGGAGATAATGGCACGAGCACAATAGATAAATATTAAGAGACTCGAAAATGTGATACACAATGAAGAGACCGGAGTGTCTGTCCATGGTATACTCACAGGCTGGCCGGACTCCTGGAGTTCTTGTCCGACGGATCGTTGTTACCGTCGTCACTATCGTCGATCCAACTTTCGTCGCTTTCGTCTGCGAAAAGACAAAAGGAGTTCAGTTTTATATCCTTTCATCCACTACATTTATGTTTTTTGTTATTGCTCTTCGATGGTTTTATCTTGTTGGCATTTTAACGAATGTTCTTGTAGAAATGGTGAAACTAATCTTCCGATGGTGAAATTAGTTTAACATTAAAAAAAAAATATGATATGCATGGCTGATATTTCAATACGAGAAAAGTTGAAAAATGACAATGCTTATAAATTAGGAGCAAATTCACACAGTACGATGAATGGTACTTACAATCGGGAATGAGCTCGTGCAATGGCTCGTCCGTCTTCTCGCTCATGGCGTCTCGATTGAGAGCGTAGGTGGCCACCTCGGTGGAGCCACTCTCGTCCGACGAACCACCCCTGTCACTGGCCGATGGCAAAGGTAGAGGCAGGTCGGCACGTGGCGGCGGTAACTGGGGCAGCGGCGGAAATACCATGTCCACTTCCGCTTCCGGAATGGGCAGGGGCCGAGAACGACAGTTGTACAGCTCCTCGTACATGTGCTCTTCTTCCTCCTCCTCCTGGTGGTGAATGCAATTACAATTTCTATTCAGTGTTGGGTAAGTTACTTTTGAAAAGGAACTAGTTCCCGTTCCTCCATAAAAGTAAAGGAACGAAGACGTTCCTGTTGTAAAGGAACGAGAACATTTCAAAAGCTTTCAGGCATTTTACTCATAGAAACTTTATTATATATTATTCTCTGTTACAAATATATATGTAATTCTTTGTTCATGGAGGGTGTCGCCAGTTTCATTTGTATCTATAGTGGAAATGGATCGAAATGAAATGGAAAGCCTTACCTGTGTAGATGGCGCCACCATCCTCAGCGGAGCCGGAAACACGAAGCCATTAGTGGATGCGCCGGCACTGGACCCACCCGATGACGACGTATTTGACCCGCTACCCGGAAAGGCGCTGACGTAAAACGGATTGCGTGGCTCGTGATGCATCTGGGTCTGGGTGCTATCGCGCCACAGGAAGGAAGCATTGGGTGCACCCGGGTCAGACCCGTCCTCACCATCCGCCTCCTCGCCATCCAGCGAACCCAATCGCCACCTGGCGGCCGCCTTCATACTGGGATGGTCGTCGATCTCGGCTAGCAGATCCATGGACTTGCGGTTGGCTAGAGCCACGCTGGACAAGAAACGAGCGCGTTGCTGGTACAGCATCTGACCACGGGATGTTTGCTCAGTACTCTCGTGATCCTGAGTGGCGGCTGCTGTCTGACCTACCACCAGAGCTGGTCGAGCGTGGAAAACACTGCTCTCCACACGGCCACCACCATCACCAGCATCCACGATTGCAGGTAAAGGACGGTTGGCGTGATGATGATTGGACCCGAAACTCTTGTTTGGCTGCTGAACGTTGGCTGTCCTTGGTATTGACTTGACACTGTCGGAGATAGTTGTAGTGGTGGTGGCTGTTGCAGAGTTGGAGCTGAATGGAGAGGGTGATGGTACCCGTGACCAGGTGGGAAGTGACGGTGCCGCACTGGGTCTGGCCGAGCTGATGGTTGAAACGGCCGCACCGCCATTGCTGAGACTGCTATTGCCTAGTCGTTTCGCTCGTTGCTCGTTCAACGAGTCGAGCAATCTAGAAAAGGTGGTTCCTGGAACAGCCGAGGAGGTGGCGGTGGCAACAGGGTCACTACTCTTGAGATGGCACGGCACGAACGAAGGTGACGGTGACGAGGGGGACGGCGAGGGTGAGGGCGAAGATGAGGTCACCGTGTCCCTGGCAGCAGCCCAACTGGCATGGGGTAGGGTGCGCACCACCGTCGTATCGTTACGATGATACCCGCTCATGAGTCGCGAGGGCATCTGGGTGCTGGCCGGCAAGGTGCGCACCTGCCGTTCAGCCACAGGAGAGGCCACGGCCGGCGGATCGCCCGCCCGCCACTTGCGGGCGAATTCCGGCGAGGAGGTGGCTTTGGCCAGGGCCACCTCGTAGCTATGGATGGCCTTGCGCACTGGTCCTAACTGTGGTCCCAACTGCAGTTGTTCGGTGCGGGCGGGCTCGGGCGGGGAGGCATCCGAACTGAGGCAGTCGGACGAGCTGGTCAGGCGGCGATCACGTGGTGGACGACGGCCGGTGGACGGGTCTGCCGTCTCGGGGTCGCTGGACTCGTTGCCGTCGGTGGCAGAGACGTAGCCGCGGTCGTTGGAGGCAAGAGCGAAGCCTCGAGGTCGTGCTCGACGGAGATGAGGCGGAGACGATGTGGTGCTTTTTCCAGTGGACGGAATTGAGCGTGTGGGACGATCGGTGTCCCGCGGTGACTGTACTTTACGAGGAGATCGGATACCCGCGTTAGTGGACTGCGGAGCTGGAAGAGCAGAGACGACGGTTGCAATGGTGGCTGTGGTGGTTATGGTGGTGGTGATGTTGCTGACAGGCGACGTGTGGATGGGATTAACGCTGCATCCCGGCTGGGCATCGCGTTTTATGACTAGACTCGTCGACGATTCGCAATGACCATTCGATTCGACAGTGTCTGACGGTCGCCTACTCTGCACAGGAGATCCCTGCACTGAACTCATAGAGTTGAACTGTTGGGTGAGGTTGGCCACCAGCTGGGGTGGAATGGAAGCCGACTTGCGGTATTCGGTGGTCCGACGTCGCAGAGCACCCACCGCCCCCGCCGGAACCGCATCCGGCTGATCCGGTCCCCGCTCTTCCAGCGACTCCTGCGATGACGTCACGGAGCCCGCCCTGCCTGTCAAACGACACAATTGCAACTGCTGGTGTCGACGCACGTTGGTGGTGGCCACGAACGGTCCGCGCACCTCCAGATCACCACTCTCACCCACTGTTCCATTTGACGACGCGCCCCCCACTCCATTGGACGACGAACCCCTCACTCCATTGGACGACGCACCCCCGACTCCATGGGTGGAGCTGCAGTCCCTCACTTCCGCCGCCACCTTACTCCTGGTCACGAATCGGTAGTTGAGTGGGCGGGACAGCGGTACCGACGGTTTCCGGAAGGCGGGTCCTGCTCCGTTAGTGCCGGACTGGAGCCGTCCGTTGGCACCGGCGGCAGCGTCCGCATTGCCCACTACGAAACGAGTGGACTTGGACAGGCGCGGTGAGTTATAGGGCATGCACTTGATGGTGGTGGCGCCGTTCTCGCCGTTGGTCACCCCGTTGGCCAGCCCGGAGGCAGCGCGGAGTGGGCGAGCGATGTAGGAAGCCGGCACGGAGCACTTGCGCGGCCCGTTGGCGGTGGTGGAGGCCGTCACCAGCCCCAGCACTGGTCGTCCACCACCACCCAGGGTATTGGCGTTTCGTCGGACCAGACTGGGGATGCCAGAGTGAGAGGGGTGGTTGGGGAGGGTGTTGCAACGTCGTGGCCCCGGCGAGCCACTAGCCGGCGAGGTGTCTCGCGAGTAGCGATTGGTGGACATGTCGGGGCTGCTTGTGTCAGGGTCGTCCACCGGTGAGGGCGAGCAAGGAAAAATGCTGCTGGAGCTCGCTGACGTTTCCGTTTCCGGCTGTGGATTGTGGTGATCGCTGGCTGGACAGGTGCTTGGAGGCGGTGGTGGTGGTGGTGTGGAAGGTGGACTACTCCCAGCGAGGTTTCGCAGGTTCTCGTAGATGGTCCAGTCGTCGAAGGAGGAGGCTTCATTCTTGTGGGGGTTGAGAAGCGAGAGGCGGGGTTGAGGTTGAGGACGGAAGGCAACGTTGACCTCGCCGGTAGAAGGCGTCGGCATGCCGTCCGGCTAATAAGAAAAAAAGAAGAAAAAAAAAAACAAAGATTAAGGGAACTGAAATTTATAAAAAAGATATTGCGATAGAGTAATAATTTCATTTAACAATATCATAGTTACAAACTAATGTGCGGGAGTATACCGAGATGTGTGTTACGAAGGAACAAATCAAAATTATTAAACGTTTATTAACAAAGACACAAAACAAAAAACGAAGCACGCATAAAATTAATTAATTAATTAATCAATTAATTAAATTAATTAATTAATTAAAGTAATTAATTAATTAAATTAATTAATGAATCTGTAAAAAAAAATACAAATCAATGGAGTGACAAAACGGGTTTGATCAAGGGCCGAGAAATAAAGACGAACGGAATAAAAAATAATAGACTAGTATGTTAGTTAACACAGTAGTATTACTGCTGTTGGGATGAACAGACATCAATGAACGACTAAGCTTTACAGGTGCCTAGACACGTGACAGGCTGATTCTTTTTTTTTTTTACAATAAACAAAGTATATTTACCATTGTTGATGTTAACTGGTTTTAACGTGCCTAGGCACCTGCAAGACTTAGTCGTTCACTGATTTCGGTTCATCCAAAATACACTAATCCTTAACATACTAGTCTATGGTTGTCTTAGTTCAAAAGGTCGCCAAACTTTACGTTCGTCTTTATTTTTCGGCGTATACCGAACCCCTTTCTCTACTCGTTTAGAAGTTTATTACAACAGAAAAAAAAGACGTAGTGCACATAAAATTAATGAATCTGTCTCTTCAACTAATTGCAATACAATCAAACAAAAATGTCGAGATGTATCAGAATTTTCTCAATTTCACTTTTTTTAATACAAGTCGGTAGTTTTAGACTTTTTGTACGAAGAAATTTAAAATTCGACAATGTAATCAAATTAAAATGAGCACACATGAATATTTCAAGATTCGCTAGACTTTTTTCAATTTCGTTTTATTTAAATGCAGCCCTGTAGTGAGAAGCTTTACATTTAACAAATTCAATCTTTCATTAAGTAGCTGCGCTAAAAATACAATTAGGAGAGAGTCTAGATACCATATTGCGCCTGTAGCACTTGAGCAACCTACTTTGCGAGCAAAACACATGGCGACCAACAATAGAGATTACGATTAAAAAATGCATCCTCTCTTGAATGGCATCTAGTGTTGTTAAACGAGTCTTGAAAGAGCCAAGTTTAACTCACGTCCGCCTAACCGATTACACGCACGGTTAAATACACGCGTACTTGCGACGATGACAAATCCTGTATTCTGTTTCCGGCAAACGGAAATCCGCTGTGCTCGAACATAAAGCACGCGCATTGTCGCCAATGACACAGCTACTAATGTTATACTCGTGTAAAAGACTTTAAAATGAAAATATATGCGCGGAAACACCATTTACATAAATAAAATGCAATGCTTGCCAGGTCACTTAATATACCGGCTGTATGTCATAGCAACACGAAGGGTAAAGAATCTCATTTAGTGATTACTCACTCATATAATAATTAACTAAGTAATAATAAATAAACAATACTCTGGATAATGTTTCCTTTCGCTTAGCTACTGTAATAATACTCTGAATAAAAATAAAAGGATAAACTCTCCTTAAATTAAATGAATGTCGGATCACATTTAAAAAAAAAAAAAAAAATTGGCAGCTCACAACTAGAAATCACTAAATATGGCTGCAACCATCCCCCCTCCCATTATGAAATAAATCCACCGTCAGCGACCCAATGAAACCAATAAGTCAAAGCAAGTACAGTACAAATCGGATCACTATACACCCCAAGCCCCACTATCTTTACCCGGCCGTCACATGTTCAACGTTAACAACCAAAGTGACATTCGAAAATGCCAACCCTCCCCATTTCTGCCCCTCCTCATAAGTCCTCGACACCCTTGGATACATCAGCAACACGCTGGGGACTCCATGCTGGTGTCGGGTTGGTTATATCGAGATGATTCGAGAGTGGGTACTGGACACCAGCAAAAAATTACCTATACTGGTCAAGAAGGAGGAGGCGGGTGGGAACTGAAGAAATGGACACTGGGCAAGCAATATCCATCCGGATTTGGAACACCACCATCGAGAGCATCTAGTCAAGATGCACCATCCGTCATTTGCAAGCAGTAATTCTGCCAGGGGCATTTTACGGGACAGAACAAAACGTGAATGGATCCCCTTCTACGAATTCTAGATACATATTATTTCGTGTAGCCACATTTCTTTGCTAAACTGGCACAGAACGACGAGGTTAACTGTATGTGTGGTTAATTAAAACCGATGTGCAGCTAGTTGATATCCTTGTTGTCAACATGTGGTCAATTTAAATACAAAATCGTGCAGTTATATATATTGACTACAAGAATTTTGTATGAAATGTCGCTTGTAATGCGCGAACGGCGGGTAGCCACCAGCACATTGAACGCGTGCCGTGTCATCACGCTCAGCACGCGTTCCCCCATTGAAGGGCACACAGGCACACCAGGAGGGGGGGGGGAAGTCCAGAGAGGGGATGGGGAGACCGGGACAAAGTTGGTTATGCAGGGGGAGGGGAGTCACGTTAGTACACAATATTACTCGAGTAGAGATGTTGAAGGGGGGAACGGTTTGGAGGAGGAGGTGGGTGGGTGGGTGGATGCATAGATAAATCGCGATTGTGGCACCACGAGGACAAAAGCGCGCGCACGCCAGATAGAAGTAAGAGGAGATTGGCGCGGAAAAGAAAGAAAAAAAAGTGGAGTCTGCAAATCGGTGAAACACGAAAGGGAAGCCCATCAGGGGTGGGGGAATGGATGGTGGAGAGCACAGTTTGGAGGAGATACAGGGGTTGGACAAAATAATGGAAACACATATGTTTGTGTACAATATGGAAAGATGTTTCCATTATTTCGTCCAACCCCTTGTTCGTAAAGCGTATGTCAAGTAAAGGACGAAGGGGGAAAATCGATCGTGTACAGATGAGAGCTTAGCTAACGGTGTGGCGCCACCAGGACTCATAGTCTGCACGCGACGTAACGCCACGCGCAGACCACCATCCTTACCATTCTGCTCTACCATGGGGGCTGGCAGTGATGGTGGTAGATAGCGTGTCCCCATCCCCATCCCCATCCCCATCAGCAGGTCGATTCCGTTCGAAGTGAAACGCTAGAGGGCTTGGCGGTAGTCAAATTGTGTGGGGGGTGATGTTTCCTCCATACTCAATAACAGGACACGTATGGCTTTGGTAGTCTAGTAGGCAAGCAAAAAACATTCGAACAACTAATTTTATCGATCGTATGAGTATACTACAGAGAAGCGAGGTTAACGCTGGAATTGTAGCGCCAACTATATGACAACTATTTCTAGTTTATATGCTTGCATCTCTATTTATGCACATGCATGAGGACTCAAGCAAATTCCATTAATTCCACGTACAGAATTAAAATAGATGGTGTCAACTGTTACGGTCGAATGTGTTTGTTATTTGCACCACTTTCAGTTAAACTTCGTTTATTCATAAAATAATAACAGTTTCGATAATTATTATATTCAATTGATAATATTCTCCACAAGTAATGTTGAGTGTTCAACAGTAAGTCATCTCGAGTGGCGCGTACAACACACTTTCACCTTTGTTGATTAACATTAAACAGGTGTAGAAATTCAGGTGTCTGCATGTCTGCCAAACAGGTGCCAAACCTTATGTTTCGCTCATCATAACCAATTGGGGCGATTAAATCACGTCACGAGCACGCGACTGTCATCAGCCCACCTTGGTGCTTGATCACTATTTTGGAGTCACAGCGTCCCATACATTACGGGATCGAATAAACGAGAGCGTGCGTCGGAAGTCGAACCCGAGACGGTCTCAACACAGTCGGTCGCATTTGAAGTCAATTATCAATTTTCAAATATCCCGACACTCCGAGCACCTGCATGCATTGGAATGGATTCTAACCCTTGTACTGGATGATAAATACCAATCCTCGGATTCAGTGAACCACCCCCCGCTCGATAACCGTCGAATGTGGTCAAACGGAAAGATCCGATACAGCACACTTGTTATACCGTTCACATCGACACGCCTTTCCAGCAGAGTCGCAACAAATCAAGTTTGCCTAGTTAGGGGGATATCGCGCCGTCCTTGATAAACTAGTACTAAACCAGCGTCATACGTACCAATACCCCTCCCCCTCCCACACCCGGTTAGGAAAAGGCCTTGACAAGAACAGACAAGCGAGCGAGCCGCCATTCTTGTAAGCCAAAGCCACACAAATGCTAATTGCGTTCTCCAGCAATGAGGAGAGTGCGGCTCAATAGCTTATCCACTTTCGTCAGACCCACTTTTATATCTTAGACGATTGAGAATAGAGCAGTGGAATGAAATAGACGAGGAAATAGGGGTGTCGCCAACAGTCCAGCGTTGGGTAGAAACGAAACGGAAAAGTTCCATTCCTAGGAACCGATTCCTTTTTTGAGAAACCTAGTAACGCGAAGGCTCCTTTAATTTTTGAGCAACTAGAACGGTAACTGGTTCCTGTTTTGAGAAACTTAGGAACGCCTAGGTTATTTTTAATTGTTGAACTGGTTTCTTTATATGTGGAACTGAAACGGGGGTTCCTTTTCTGTCTAAAAGTTTTCTTTTGCCATAACTTTCAATTTTCTACGAGTACAATTTTCCAAAGTGTGTTGTTAGCGGAACAATTGGTAGCATCAAACATTTTGCCAAAAGACTTTGATCTGTTGAAACCTTTTGATCGGTGTCCGCAAATCTACATTTCTACAGTTGAGTCCTATTGGAGTCCGTCCGCTGTGGCCGAGAGGTAGCGTGCTCGCTCACCAACCAGCGGATCTGGGTTCGATTCCCAGCGCA
>JAUJYS010005202.1:0-11239 GCA_033995665.1 Melogona broelemanni
GGTACTGGCGTCACCCCTGAGCTTCCATTAGGGAGTCCAGAGCTTAGGGGTGGATCTCCGGCAGCCTGGCTATTCCAACTGCCATTCCCCTTCCCTGCCCCTCGCACATCTCCATAGAGATCCGAGGGTGCAGTAATCCAGTAGTGCATTAGGCACTACGGTGATTTAAAAAAAAAAAAAAAACATTAATTTTCTGTTAAACTGTAACTAATGAATATAATTGCCCATCTATTTTCTCTTTAATTTAATTGTAATCATTTTAATTTTTAAATAACGTCATGTGTAACTTGTGCTTTGAAAATTGTTTTTTTTTTTTTTAGTCGTAGTTAAAATCTCTGGGATGGACGGGGAAGTGGGAGAGGAGGGGCTGAAGAATACAAAAAAGAGCTGCAGAAATGGGTTAATCCCAGCCCAGCCACCCACTATCATGGCGGAAGCAGCCTCTTCACCGATAGTTCTATTTCGGGGGCTGGATTCAGCTCGTTTTCCGGTTACTGAACGCAAACTGCTTTTTCCCCCGATTCGCCGCCATCAGAGAAGCACTTCTTTTTTTTCTTCCTTTTTTTTTTTGCAACATCCATCCCGGTCCACTATTTTTTTACCCTACCACCGCATCGCGTGAATAAAACGCGTGCCATAGGAAATGAACTTTTTTGCCAGTTCCTTAGCATTCTTGCCAGTTTTTTGTACTCCTCCGTCACACCCACAACCACAACTAACCTCATTCCCCCACCCCCTCACCACCCCATCACCAAACAACGCTCATTTTCAATCCTTGTAACCTCGAGACAGATGTCAGTTGAAGAAGACGTGCATCCTCACCAACTGTGCATTATTTTACTCGGTCGCGGTTTAAAAGTGATTTAGGTCTGTTCTCTCGCTGACACCTCTCTGCTAAAATACGGACTCTTGAATGTTTGCACCAGGATACAGTAGTTGAGATTGTCTATAGGGAGCTCGTGGAGGGGGGAGAGTGGGAGGAATAGTGTGACAGTTATGAGTCGGCGCGTGTCAAAAATGTCCACCAATGCCTTCGAAACGAATGATTCCTCAGACTTTCTTCTTCATGTTTTTTTACAGTCTCCATTAACCCGAAATATTGTAGTTTCCAAAAACCAAGTAGAAACATATAACGAGATATAAACGACAATATCAAGGTATATTTTCAAACATAATTTTCAAACGTAATTTTCGCCTTTCGGAATCTCGTAAGTTTTGCAACCTACGATCTAAAATATGATATATAAAATCACTTTAAACCCCAGCTGAATGATTGCTTGGACAGCATGAAACCGGTACTGGGATCCTTGAGTTATTTTTTATAATTCCAATGTTTTTTAAAAAATCTAAAATAAACGGTTATGACGAATGAAATAGGTTCGTCCGCTCGTAAGTTTGCATTGCATCGAGATTAGTGTTTAATTTCTCGTATTTCTGGAGTCTAGCCAACTCATTCGTCGCTTATATCTCGTTACGCCACGAGCTTGCTTGATATATCTTGATGTTAAGGGACATGCCTATGATCAAGTGTATCTTTTTTATTTAACGTTTTTGCTTTTCATGTTTTCCACTCACTGAAACTGCGAAAGTACATTTTGGTGGTATCTGAAAGCTAAAGTTATGGAAACATTAAACTAAAATGCTTTAGCACGCAGAGACGCATGTTTGGATAAATAAATATGTAACTGGTACAGTACAATATCCTGTTTCCTTAAGTTGAGTAGACTGCTATTATACCGTTTCATTAGGTACATCAGTTACCGTGTTTCATCAGGTACCGTTTCATCAGAAGCCAAGAATGTTTCCTATATTATTTTTCGAAATCGAAAATTAAATGTTCATTCTTTATAAAGTATCTTAAGAATGAACATTTAATTTCAACACTGTATTCTACTTATTTTTATAATTAGTTAAAAATGTAGTCATTTTTATTTCGGAAAAGCTTTCGGAATCGAATCACTGAATAGCCCTGACAATCCTAATCCAATCAAGCAGCATAGAACTTTCCGACCTCAAAGCTGGCTGCTCTCAATCCTACCGAAAGCATTAACCTGCGAAATTGACCATTTTTGGATTCATATTGCCGGGCATCAGAAACTGGCCTTCGTTATGGGTCCTGACACCTGTGTTAACCGAGCATCCAGCTATTGTCAAACAGGGAAACTAGACCAACAATATCATACGTGCCTGCGCATTGATGCGCCGTGCACCAGTTGCCTACATACGGGGGGAAATATCCTGCCAATTTGGTCGTACATTTTGCCCACCAGTTTAAATTGCGAAACGTTCGGTGTTTGTGATCTCGAACGAGTGAAGCCGCATTTGCGATTTGTGTCACGTTTGCTTGAACAATTAAAAATCGATGTGCTGGGAACGAATGGACGAGTCAATCACTAACATCAGTAAAATATTAGGTGAATAAAACATAAACAGGTATGTAATAGGAATTTCCTTTGATACGGGTATAATCAGAATTTGTAAATTGTCATGGATCAATTGCATGATGAAATCTCTGAGAGCTTAGTAAGTAAATACATAAAAATGGTGTACGCTGTTTAGGACGTACATTATTTGATTTTAAACGAATGGGGAAAATGACCCGGAACAGGGCCGGGGAAAATGATCCGGAACAGGGCCGGGGAAAAAAGAGACGAACACTCTGTATTAAATCTGAACTTGCGATAATTTAATGTTCACTATTGCCAGTCCATTTAAAATAATTTAATAACGTGCAAATTTCATTTAATATCGTGATAATTATTAATAATATGATTTAAGTACGAGATTTCGTAAAACTCTGGCCGTCTTTTTTTCGACGCTGTTCCGAAATATGTTCACCGGCATCCGTAAATACAGTAGTTGCACTATGCTACAGTTGTAGTAAATTATGTCGGTTTACCAAATTTTGTCTAACTTGCGCATTTCTGAATTCCAACAATTAACAATTTTCTTCCAAATTCCAACAATTAACAATTATCTTCTAAATTCCAACAATATATAGTAAAATCTTAGATAAACCACAATTTCTAGTCTTTCAACATTGTAAATTACTTTATTAATAATAAAGTGCCACGCTAACTCAATGAAGCGTAATAGCTACGAGTGGTGTGTGCGGCCTACAACATTCAATCAGAAGCACATTTAAAAAAACACGGGTTTGCTAAAGTCTTGAAATCACTTACAAAAAGCACTTGTAAACAAATGTTTATACCATGAACATCGACTCTCTATTTACATTAATCCAGGGTACAAGGTACGCAGTTGAAAGAAATGATTTACAATTCTACTTTTGTGTTTTGAAATATCTAAATGGTGTTTCTTTAACAAATGCAATTGACAAGAGTTTAAGGGGATTTAACCTTTAAAAAATATCTTTAATCAAAATGGTGGTTAGACAATGGCATAAACTCTGAAAATGTCACTATCTAAACCACTCGTATTATTCGTATTATCTATGGCAACTTTTACCAGCCAACCACAAAGTACTTGTATCTTGTATGTAAAATGTGAAAATTGTGCAGCTGGTAAGATAATTTTTAACGTCGTGTGTTCCAGAAATGAATCATCGAATTAGATTGACGTTCCAATGGTGAAAAATCATTCTTTCAAAACTAATTTTCCGAAAATTGTTAACCCACTCTTTACAGAGGAACTCAGCACAAACACAGATCAAAGAGTATATAGGAAATAATTTGCGGGCAACGAATTGAATAATATTTTCAAGTAAGTCCAAGTATTTTTCAAGAACCAGGTCAAATATAGAAAATATGGAACGGTTTGTGAGATTCGCAAGAAAATCTGACTGCATTAAAGCACAAATCACAGTAAAGTAATTCGAAGTTTTGTAACATATAATTGAACTTATTGTAGCGAGCGCGAAATCATGTGCAGATAATTTTTTTTTAGTTCATCGTAGAAGAACTTACAAGGAGATTGTATACCAACTTCGCGAGTGGCATATTTTGCACCAGTACCCGGGATCGTAAAAAACAAAAACCGGTGCCGGGGATCGAACCCGGATCCGTCGTGCCATAAGTCGTACGAATTCTGATGACACGTAGCTTTACTGTCACCAACTAGTTGCATTTTGAAAATTTAGTACTAACCGATGGCTCAGTGGGTATGGCAACATCCTACGAAGCGGACGGTCCTGGGTTCGTTTATTCGTTAGCCTGAGGTACTGGCGTCACCCCCGAGCTTCCATTAGGGAGTCCAGAGCTTAGGGGTGGATCTCGCAGCCTGGCTATTCCAGCTGCCATTCTCCATCCCTTTCATTCCCTGCCCCTCGTACATCTCCATAGACATGAGGGTGCAGTAATCCTGTAGTGCACTAAGCACTATAGGGATTTAAAAAAAAAAATGATGGATGTTAAACCAAGCCACTGAGTATCTGTATCACTAAAAATATGTTTAAAATGCATGGCCAAAGGATTTGACCAAGTAGTAGCTCACATAAATTTGGCCACGAAAGCAAGGAATCAAAATGTTTACAATTATTACAATTGTAAAATTTGATTTATTACAATTGTAATAATTGACCAATGTCAGATCAATGAAAGACAAATTATATCAATTTAAATTAAAATAATACCACATTAAGTACAATAAGCCAACGTTTGAGGTTCGACATAAGCAGATGGGTACACTCAACCAATTTTTTAAGAGAACACATTTAAAAGATTTCTAATGCCAAAAGATAAAAACACACAGTACCTTACATTCAGCCAAGAAAGCTCATTCCTCGTTTTTTTTATACGAAAATTCGGATTAAAAAACAGCGATAAAATTGAAATTAGATTGTTTAACGTTCATTTTCGAACGCCAGTGTTTTGTTTAAAAGCTGCCAGCATTAAATTTATTCACTGAAGCGCTAACAAAATAAAAGTATCGATCTGCAAAAATTGTAATAAAAGGAACTGCGGATTAGAATCACCGTTTCAAGCACAAAATAATTCATTATCGAATTCACTCAAAATGATAACAGAGAAGTTGCCTTGCTAAATGTTTTAAATGTAATATGGCAGTCTATGGCTATAATGGCTCAAATGACTAGCACTTGATGCATTGATAAATCTCCCTGTTATGGATTAACAAATAGACGATTGGATTGGCTATGCAGCGTCATGTAATAAACTCGATTCAGTCGTTTAATCTGTTGCTCCAAACACTTAAAACTTAAGAGTGTGACCTTTTAGCTAGCCGTAACGCAAAATTATTGATTGATTATGGAGTTTGTAAAATAATATTGAGATTGCCCTCTATGCAGAAACAGAAGGCAAAATGAATTAAATTTAGGGTAATGTCCATCAAGTTGAAAAAATATGATTAAAAGAGGCAATGTGTTACAGAATGACGTTCAAACTGAACCACATTTCATCAATGATCAATACTAATATTTTTATATTTCCAGCCACCAGGAGATTCTGTACTCCTATTGCGTGGGCAATATCTGAGGGACACATTTTCACCAGTACTCCGGGATCGAATAACCGAGAGCCCTGGCCGGGAATCGAACCCGTGACCGCCGAACCGCAGCCGGTTGCCATGCCGACTGGGCTACGACGATTCTTACACTCAATGTGAGATAGGTGCAGAGTTACAAATTATGGGAAGATAATCTCAGTCAAGAGTGTAGAAATAAATAATGAATCACTAAATATTACGTATTGCCAATGAATGAAACCGGTTAAAGATAAACAAATTCAGTGAGATTTGAAATAATGCTGGATGAACAAAAGATGCAAAATCTTCCTGAACACAATCTTTGCCAAGGAGACACCTTGAGCAACAACAGTGGCATGGATTTTTATTCCAGCTATTTTCATGTCTAACCAGATTGTTAAATTATTGACTTTAAAATTAGACTATATGAAAAATTAATCGTAACCAAAATGGATATAAATAATTTACATTAAAAACTTATCCAATTAATGCCGAGAAGAATACAAAGATGCTACTTCAAGTAAAAAATAAAGTAATAAAATCATGGTAGATTTAGTCCATGTTGCAGATAGATTACAACCACAATTAATTCAATCAGCTGAATGCATTAGTTTCAAAATCGATAACAAAACTAAGCTGCTTGGGCAATTTCAATTTGTCTTTACGTTGGAATCCAAAATCAATTGCATCCTATCGCCTGAAAATATATTATGCTTTAGAGAAAGTCCTTGTGTAATAAATCTTCTATTTGAACACCTCTTTTACGAGCAAGCAGATCATATATTTCCAATATATATTCATGTATACTAAAAACCCTGACCTCAATTCCACATGTCCAACAAGATCTATTTCTTCCTTCCAGGATCACCTATATTTCTTGGAATGCATATTTCCGTTGTTCTTTTTTTTTTTTGCCGCAACCAGATAACCTCAACCAAGACAAATGTCATTGGAGATTCCGCCGTAAGATTACAAACCTCGACAGGCTTCAAAATATGACGAAAAACGATCTAATGTAAGTAACAAAATATTAGGTTTCGATAAATTATTGTAAGATGAAGTTTATATGGAATTGTTAATGGCAACGACACGATCATCGAACGGGGTCTTCAACTATTTGTTACGTCGGTGATGCTGCCTCTAAAATTATCCCACAGGAAGCGGTTTCGTAATTTGGCCTAGCCTAGGCTTCATACCTTCATACCTAGGTAGTGATCTTTATCGGGCGCCATACTTTACGCAGAGCTGCAACAGCGTAAAATCAGTTAATTAACAGCGGTCATTTTCGCTGGAACCAATCTCTAAAATCTCATTTGGTGAGCAAACTGAAACATGTTTCTATTTGATTTTGTTGGTGCATGTAAACCTATTTGCAACAATAGTTTTGAGAGATTTAGTGTAGAACCGCCAAAAATCATTAGATATAATCTTAAATTTGCATCGGACACAAATTTCATAAAATCATACAAAATGTCATAAAATCGTGACAAGGTTTCCAAAAAAATAAAAACATCAAAACCATCGATGTGAGATTGGCCGAATTATCATCCGGGTTTTAAAATATTTATCAGCAAGAGAATAATTATCAACAAAGAAAATTTCAATAAATTTCAGGGACCAAATTAAGGCGATATCAATTTACTTTTTCAAAATTTAAAATGCCGACAAAAACCGGCCTTAGAATTGAGATTATGTGTCAACGGTTCTGCGTAAGAACAATCGACGTAATTTTGGCTCTTGGTAATAATGGCATTAGTGACTAGGAAGCTTGGATGCTTTTTAACAGAGCGGCAGAGAACATTTAGGGTTTTAAGGAGTTGCACACACCAACCTACAACGAAAACCCAAAAACATTTTCAAATAATTTTCTTGAGGATACCGAACTTAACGTTGCAAATTGATTTTTGAAATACGTATCAAAATTTAAAAAATGACAGGCAACAGCGGCCCGGTCGAATGCCCAAAAATGCATACGTCAGAATGCGTAATAAACTATTAATACCACAGAGCAGATATGCGACACCGAAAATTACGTGACAACGACACGAGATTCTTTCGAACGAGCTTGGATACGATTAAAAAAAAACCTTGTCACACGTATTTTTGTTTTTGGTTCCCCATAGAGAGACCAAAGAAATTCCGTTGATCACACACGATTGAGTGACAATAATTCGTTGTAAAAAGTTGCCCTACATATATTACACAATTTGAAAAGAAAAAAAAACAAACATTACAACTGAAAAATGAGTGTGTAGCTGTGAGAGAGAAGGCAACAGGATTTCGTTGAAGAAGGGATCCAGTTTTCTTCGTACACAAAACCAGCACATTTAATCAATTTGCCACGAACGCTTCAAGTATTGTTGTGGCGATTGCTTAAAATGAGTGGCTAGTCGTAGATGCGTAAGCCAAAAATTGAAATTGTTTTTTGATTGGGATACGTCACCGTCCAGTAATATCCCCAGCAAAAACAAAAATTATTGGGGAGAAGGCTTACACAAGCAGCAGATCTACTGTGACAATAGTCGCCTATGACCACACCACAGCAAAAAGAGTCATCGAACGAACCCCACCCATATCCTGACGCCAAAAAAGAATAGCTGGCATATTTGCTTGAAATTGCAGGCACGTGTAACATGAGCTAAATGAGCGAGTCCAGAACGGCTCAGGCAAAGGGGCAAAAGCAACAGATCCAGCATCATCACCCAGATAGCCTAACACGTTGCTGTGCGACCCCGAAATAGTCTCCGCCCCTAAGAGGGCAGTCACCCTGGGCGATTGCCCACCATAACCACCAGATAGTGGATGATTCACCAACACCTCGAGTGCCATTTTTTCCCAGAAAAAGGCACCAAAAAACTTAGCAGACCACGCACGCAAGAGAGGCAGGTGTCACCAAACCGAAGAAAAAGTACTGACAGGCTACACCTGCACAGTGGGTTTGACGTCCTTCTTGACCACGTAGAAACGATGCTTGTTGCCGAAGAACCCCCACACGATGGCCACGTTCTCGATGACCACGTTGAAGGGCACGGTGAGTACCGCGCCCAGCAGGCAGAGTACGAAACGCAGCACGCCGCACCGGTACATGCTAAACGACTTGAGCACGCCGAAGATGTACATGTAGATGGTGACGCTCATGAGGAAGCAGGTGGCGAAGTCCAGCGGCTGCCAACAGGGCACGGGATAGAGAGCGGCCAGCACGATGTTAGAGGTGCTGAAGGGTACCGTCATCCAGGCGTAGAGCGACACGCCCAGGAAAAACTTGGCGCGCAGGGGGATCTGAGGACTGTGAACCACCAAGAAGATGCCCTGCATCCAACGTTTGCGCTGCTGCAGGAAATCCCAGATGGTGAAGGGACTCTTCTCCCACATCTCGCCCTCCACAAAGTTGAACAAATAGCCGTCGGCCGACGCTCTCATGCCGAAATAGCAGTCCTCCGCAATAGAGCCGTCCACTCCGTGGTCGAACGACACGCGGCGTTCGGCACCGGCCGAGGCCACCACGTACGAGCCCTTCCAGCCGAAGGTGGGAGCGTGCAGCACCCGCAGCTGCAACCGCAGTTTCCCCATATCGTCGGCCACTCGGAAGCTGTCGGCCAGCGTGGTCAACCAGTTGACCACCTCTTCGTTGGCGTAGGTGATGAGGCCCTGGCCAAACTGGTGGCGACCGTCCAGCACGAAGTTCAGCACGCCGCGGGCGGCGTTCTCGGTGAGCAGGGTCTCCTCGTCCAGATGCACGATCCAGTCATTGTCACTCAAAACATTGACGCCGTCCTCCAGGCAGTATTGCAGCGCGCGGGCTTTAAAGAGCGCCCCGCTCTTAGTGCGGTAGGTCGACGGTACCACCGTCTCCCTCACCCGGGGGTGACGCGGCAGATCCAGCCGACGATCTGTCACCACCTCCACCATGAAGTTCTCTAGCCCGGCGTCCAGGCAAGTGTTGACGTTGCGCAGGACGTTGCGGCGCACCAGCTCGGGGAAATCGCCGCGGGTGACCGTGCGCAGGCACACGAAGGGAGCCAGTAGGGGCGAGCCCTTCAGGGTCACCTTGTCGGGAAAGGCGTTGTAGACGACCAGGCCCAGGAAGTTGGCGAATGTCTGCGGCATGGCTAGGATGGGCATGAGACGCAGGAAGTAGAGCACGGTGGCGCCCAGGTAGCCATAGCGCTCGAAGGGGTCGAAATCGGGCGGACGGCTCTCGCCCAGGTGGATGCCGCCGTAGAGGATCTCAATGACGAGGACCACCACGCCGAGGAGAAGGCAGTGGAACAGATGCTTGGTGGTGGAACCCATGGCTGGTAGTTGTCAGGGGAAGGTCGGTGTGGTGGACGATGTGGTGATGGTGGGCGTGGGAGATTCGGATGGCCGAGCGGGGTGTGCCAAGAATCGTTCAGCAGATCCTCGGAACTGACCGATGAGGTGTGGCACTGGTGTTGGTCATTCTTCGGGTGGGCTCAGTCGATTCCTAGAGTGAAAAGAAATGAAAAGAAAAAAACAGAAATAAGAAAATTAGTGACCAGCAGCGGAACCAATTATTGCCAGTGTCGAAAAAACAAGTGTTGTCAAAAGTCAAGTAGTTGAAACTTGAAATTGAAATTCAACCGATTGCAAAAAATAAATTATTAATCAGTGAAATAAAGTCCGATAGCAACACACTGTCAATCTGTCGGTTGCAGAAGAACCTAGAGTAAAAATAATTTTAAATATGTGAGGTAGGGTTAGTAAAGATAGCAAATAATGGAACATGGCCCCGAGACAGTACCGAAGAGTCTGGCGAACTTTAGTTTGGAAATAATATTTAACTTTTATTTTAGGTATTCGGACCAGGTTCCCTTTTTTGTTTCAATTAAACGTTGTCTCTTCACGTCGACGTCCTCGACGTCACATATTGAAAGTTAAGTAAAAATCTCTTACAATAAAACATAATTTGGTAATATAGGGCATTAGAAAGTCAGCTTTGGGAAAACTACTTCCTTTCAGTTCATAGTAGGTTCCAAAACGAGTAAATAAACCTAAAAATTAAGGTCAGTTATCAGATGACAATATTTGTAATTGATGATGCTTTCTGTCAACAAAATCCAGGTCACTGTAGGTCCACCAATGACAAATACAGTTCAATTTCGAGTGCATCTTCGGAGCTTGGCCGAATGCTACAGGATGATAAAATAACGCTGGGGAAAAACAACATTTAGAAAGTAAATTAAATGGTAACGTACGACGCGCACACGGCAGGTCATTTGGTTTTAGCAGATGTAGCTAGCAAATGTTTATCCTATAACTATTTGATAGTAAATATATGCTTTCAAAGAAGGTGAAAATGCTACGCAACAAAATAAGTTTACCATGCAAACATTGGTGATATTACATCGGCGTTGTTGGCAACAAATAATTCGAATGAACGCTAGGCAAACGTGTCAAAAATTTAAGACTGTTTCCACGCAATTTGCCAACAAACCACTCCTACTTTTTTCCCCATGAACTTGCAGTTCGTCCCCTGAGGAATTAATTGCGAACCCAAACAAAATTGCGATCTTGACACACACCTGTTACAAGCAGTCGCCCCAAGCAACTATGAAACCTACCGGATATTTTTTAGAGGAAAGCTGTCATGTATGGGCGATAGGACAACTCCATTAAAATACGCGAAACGGAATGCGGCAACGAATTGTAAAGGTGAAGACTGGACGCCTCCGACAATTAACGGACAACTAATTCGCACCACCGACAATTTTTTTTTTTTTTTTTTTTTTAATTCACCGTAGCGCCGAGTGCACTACAGGAATACTGCACCCTCGGG
>JAUJYS010005203.1:0-11238 GCA_033995665.1 Melogona broelemanni
TTTTCCAGCTGCCTTCGCCTTCCCTCCCCTTCCCTGCCCCTCACATATCTCCATAGAGACACGAGGGTGCAGAAAATCCTGTAGTGCACTAGGCGCTACGGTGATTTAAAAAAAAAAAAAATATCTTCAATTATATTTGATATTTTTGATGTCAATGGGCATGCCTGTGATCAATTATATCTTTTTTTTATTTTAGACAAATAGCTGTCCATTAGATTAGCTGTAACAGCCTGCCTAAGCTATATACACCGTGAGTCATAAAATCGGGCTCCCTATTGCTGTAACTTTCAAATTGACAAAATATCAACAAAACCAATTAGCTGCCTTTATCCAGTTATTATAAAACATTGATGTGTCAGTTCTTTATCCGGTTACAGTGCAAAGTTCTACGTCAAATTTTTCTTTGCAATTTATTTTATTTTATATTTTTTACAGTCAGTAATGACCACTACGAACTTAATCAACAGACAGCTTGTTTGTGTGCTGGGTGACGTGTAATGGAAGATAGCAAGTTCCCCGAAAGAAAATATAGAAGGATTCGTATACCGGTGGAAAAACAAAAATAAAAATGGCAAACCTCAGAGTACCGCAAACAATTTCATTCAACTCTAGCCCACAGTATAACATTTAGACGCAGTAATGCGTGTTTAACAATTAAATAGGTTTACTGAATTCTGCCGGTCACCGTTTTTACGCTTTTCGTCGACATGCGAATCAAACTATATTTGTTCTCACGAGAAAATCTGCACTTTGTATTTAAAGCAATTCCTGTTCATTTTCTTGTTTTATCGGTTTGTTGTAATGACTCTGCTTCTGTGATAAACAAAAAAAGATATTATAAATCTTGTTGCCGGATGGCGAGCGATGAAGACAATTTTCTAGTCTGGTGATGATTATGTGCAGCGAAAGATGGAAGACTGTTGTTGACCTGGGAATTTAAATAACGATGAGGAACAGTCAAACTTAAAAATAAATTACGATTAGAACGAACAGTCAAACTTGAAAATAAATTACGATTAGAGCGAACAGTTATAAATAAAAACATTTTTTATTTTAGTTTTATTTTACATGAACCACACAAATTGAGGGCACGTATGGTGAGCAAAAAACACTCACAAAATTTGTTCTCAATTATTTTTTTTTCTTTACTCCATCCAAATACGAGCGAGAGCCGACTATGTTAATATATACTTTTTTTAATTAAAAAAAGACCCTCCCTCGAAGAAGTGTTGCTGCATCCCAGGCATTGATCGGTGGGGGGAGGGGAGAGAGAGAGACAAAGAGCTAAACAGACGATTTGTAAAATTCGAATAAAGTGCTGGTCCACGTGAGTAACACCGGAAATGCAAATCTCGCTTGTTCCGGTGTGTTACAAACACTCGTGTGCCAATTAAAACAACATTTCAATTTGCGCCCAAAGATATGTCCTCCACGATTTTGTACACATTTTTTTTCCAAATATATAGCTAGAACAAGACTAATTGTTTTTTAAAAAAACTGAGCTGACCTACAAGCAACAACAACAAAAAATAATAATCATGAACCAAAAACGCACATTGGAAATAACGGAGGCAACGTGTCAGCGCTGCAACGTCCATTTCTCGACAACCAACAAAAATAGTTGAGTTTCGACAACCATAAATAGGAATAAATAAGAATTACCATTTGCATTATTTTTTCTCAATTCGAGGCTGTACAACCTAACCTGGCTCCGTCGTTTCTTTTGAGGTAACGATCCTGTGTAACGATGCATACAGATAACACGCCAATGTGGCAATGCCAAAGAATCCGGCACCTAGCTCGAGCACGACGTGGAGGTCATACTAACCGCTCACAATATCTCTTCATAAAAAAAACAATCATGTGACATTTAGAAAGAAAAAACTGACCAACATAAATTTTATCAAATTAAATATTTAGCTAATTATAGTCAAAGCAGTTCAACAAACGCCTGATAGTGAAACGCTTTTAATCTATCAGATACAGTGAACCTGATTAATTGAAAGTGTCTCGTTACAAGGAATTTATTAAACTGATTTATCTATGATTAGTTCAAATATTTAATTAGTGTTCAACATCCATATCGGCGTGCTCACACGCCTTAATTTTAACTTCCATCAAACTAACTACAATTGGCTTGCACAAATCGTAACAGTGCAGCAAAATGGAATTTGAAACATGAATCGATATTAATGCTGCTTGAGAAACTAATGACCACAACAGATGAGAGACTTGATCTGAGGACTTATTTGAAACTCTGAAAACCCAAAGAATGACTATTTATCGAAAAAACACAAACTGCCCCATCCCGCCCCCAAAGATCGTCGTTTTATTACAGATATTAATATTTAGAATTAGTGTTTCGTCATCAGATGAGTCGAACTAGCGACCGGATTCTACGGAATACGAGTGTTTGATTTTTCGATTTCCCCCTACCAACAAATCAAATCAGCTGCCCAAACGTCACGTGGCCCTATTTCAGTGTGCGTACACTTCTTGTCCCTACCACGAGCAGTGTGAGTAGTTAAAAAAGCACTGCCAACAGCGTAAAGATGAATATAAAAATATTTGCAACGTGCTGTTTCAGGATTAAAAAAGGTGGTGGTGGTGGCACTTTTAGCTGAAACGCGACGGAGAGAAAAAGCTCAAACGATGGCAAAAATTGGGGCACGATCGACTATTTCGACAGCCCCGGTGTCTACCGCATGGTGGAAGGCGTTTTTTGAACAAGTTCTCTTTTGTTATTGTCTAGGTAACCTGCACGTTCGATTGACACACAGCGCACTTCCCGAGTCACCCGATCGAAAAAAAGACATTCAACAAAAATGTCGCGAGAGCGTACACACACACTATACACGTCAAATGGCTTAATAGTGCGTCGTACGCACAATTTTATAATTATTTTCATTAACAATCGAAGAGGCCGATGACCCACCGAGCAGAGAGAGGCATGTTTGTAAATAGGTGCGCGTGGTTTCGCAGATTGAATATTTGGAGCTAGATGTTAGTATCGTGGATCGTAGAAATTGTAAATATTAGAGCTCGTGTGGCATATATTAATGGATAATCTATTAATACTAATGGCTTACTGAAGCTACTATTGATTAACAGCGACGTTAAATTTAAAATTTTGGACGGTAAAACTCTGAACACTACGTCCGTTACACCGTACAAAACGCAAATCCTGGTTTCAGAGGTAGAGCTCGTAATTATTCTTAGCATTCAGAAAATCCATGACTTGAATGTAGAGAAATGCAAAACAATTTAAAAAAAAAATTATACGGGAAAGTAATTGTTTAATGATTCATCGTCAAAATAAAAATCACTTCAAACGTTTGTTTAAAAATCACGAATTAAAAAAAATATATAAATATTTCAGTCCCTAACGATCGTCTTATACAACTTAAAAAAAAATTAAAATAAAAACGGTATCTGGATATTGCAGATGGATTTAGTTCATTATTAAATGTCGATTGCAAATAAAATGAAAATATGCCAAAACTATGGCATGTCAAAATGTCATAGTAACGTTTCGCTCACTACAAATTTTTGGTCACACACTTTTTAGAGAACACAGCATATTTTTGTATAATTTATAAAAGTTTGATTCAAACGGGGATCAAAATGCCGGCTCAGACCCGCTTTTAATTTTATTTCTAGGTTTGGCTGGTACGGCGCATATAAGCGAATGCATTTGATCTACCGGAATTAAAAAGAGTGTTTGAAGTACTTTTACCAAATGATTCAACACGAATCGCTACTCGGCGAAAACTTCATCTACCAATTGGAACATAGACTAGCCACTTGATTTTTTGAAAACATGAAAACACGAAATTTCAAAATTCAGTTTTCAAGCGAAATCACAAAGCAAAGTTTTAAGTCAATCTGAGCTGCTTTCCACGATTCTCGTTACAGGACCATAAACCGGCAGCCAGTTATTCGGTGAAGCGACAAATTCAATAAAAATTCCACCACACCTTAAAACAACTGCCAATGAATTTATCGCAACAAAACGCTGCATACTTTTGGAGCGACAATTCAATTGCGCGCGGCTCTCAGAGCACCCACATGATGAGTGGAAACTTTCAAACTATTCTTCACACTTTCACAACTTTCATACTTCTGCGCCCAAAATAAACGGTTCCTTCAAGTTGGAAACAAGTATTCTCTCAATTACAAGCTATAATGCAATGTGGTGGCATTTTATTAGGCGGAATTTTATTTCGCTAAACCGATAGTGATCTCTGTCGGTCGGCCATCTTTTTAAAATTTATTCTCCCGAATTTCACCGGTGCCATTACGCATCCACACTGGCTCCCACTTTTAGACGTTCGTGTCTCTGGCTTCGGCGCCCACGACCGAGACGACTCCACCTCGGTGATCTTGCATAACCAAACCACATACGGGCTTTTTCACGTGCGATCCGTGTCCGATCCACTACCACCGCCGCCGCCCCCGTCCTCCTTACGCTCTTTTCTCGACGGTTGCACATTCTGATTGGTCTGATCGTTCTCGTACTCGACGAAATCGTCGAACAGACTGTGCCAGGCCTCGGCATCGTCGTAGGAGCTCAGGTCGTCGCCCACCGCCTCCACAAAGTTCAGAAACATGTTCCAGGTGTCTCGCGGAATGCCGCGCACGTGAGGGTGCTTCTCCAGGAAGGCCAGCCAGCGCGGCAGCAAGGGGGTGGGCGGCTCGCGCTGACCCAGCACTAGCCGCCACAGGTCCACGGCCATGTCGGTGGGCAGGATACGCTGGCCCACCTCCGAGTCCAGCCCGAAGCGGAAGGTGAAGCGGTACAGGTCCTTAAACTGCTCCGGATCGCCCTGCACCTCCTTGAGCAGATCGCCGAAGCGGCCCTGGATGCCGCGGATGCTGGACACGCGCAGGGCCCGGCAGCCGCGCACAAACTCCTGCCGGCTGAAGCGGCACATGGTCTCGGCGCCGAACTTCCAGGCCAGCACCAGCACCTTGAATTCCTCCGGCTTGACGTTGAGGTCCTGGCACAGGCGTTCGATGCCGTCCATCAGGATGGCGTCCTCGCGCGGGTCGCGGTACTGCTCGTACAGCGATATGATCTTGGCCTCCGACGAGCTCTCCGACCGGCTCTGACTGCCGGAGCGCTTGCTCTCGCCGCCGCCGCCCCCGCCGTTACCGGACGAGCGGATGGGCGGCATCCGCGAGTAGAAGGTGCGACGCTCCCCGTTACCGTTGCCATTACCGTTACCGCTGCTGTCGATGGCCAGGCTGCCGCCGCCCCCACCGGCGGCCAATCGGACGCTGCTTGTGCCGCTGTTGTTGGCGTTGTTCTGGAGGTTGGCGTCCTTGCGACCCGCATGGTGGCCATCCGCGTGGCGGCCGGTCGATCCGCCCAGGTTACTCAGCTCGGCCTTGACGCCCTTGGCAGCGTCGCCTTTGCTGGTGATGGTGGTGGTGGTGACGGCGCCTGTGCTCCTACCCCCGCCGTCTTCGTCAGAGTCCTCGCAGCAGGAAAGGCACTTCCCCATTGGACGAGCTCACCGTGGTCGGGTAGAGGTGACTAGCGCTAGACCTAGTAGAGGAAATGAGAACGAGTATGAGGCGTTGATAAATGTAAAGCCGTGTCTGTCACGAGAGGGTGTTCTGTATTTGGTAGATTTAATGCCTGTAGTACCTAATTTCTTGAGAAAACAAACTGTTCCGACTGGTATAATAGAAAAAACAAACTGTGCATGGCAATACCAAACAGCAACCAGCATAAGGCAATAGTAAATGAGCTGTAAACTAACGTTCTTACAAAATAAGCAACATAAAGGTGGAGGATCTACAATCGTAAAAACAACCGGATCTATTCCTACATTTTCGATCCTTACAATCTACAGAAAGAAAATTCGGTGCCCGGAAACCTTCCAGCATCCTAAGAAATCTCTTACTAAAATTATTTGGCCACAATTTTACTTCATTTTTAATTAATTCTTAAATAAGTTGCTTAATTACGATATTAAAAATACTTTTTAAAAAATTAAGAGAAATGGCACCGAATATTTAACAGTCACACTCATCGAAATTAAAAAGAAAGTGAGACGCATCATCAAGTCGGACATCGATTTTGAGGATTACTCACGATTGGTCGAGGTTACAGGTAGACATCCAGGGTTGTACCGGGGCCGTGTGCTATCCGCTGTGCGCCCGTTGACGGTGTCGACGTCGACCAATCATCGGCGGGCAGTGATTGACGTTGGTGGCGGTGTTGGTGTTGGTGGTGGTGGGAGGAGGGCAACGCGCCTGCAAAAAAAAACAAGACACACAAACGCAAAACAATATTAACCACCAGAGTTCAGCCAAGCGAGAGATCACCACCGACACTTGCCAAGAAAAAACAGTCGCGGAGCAACGACGTCGCTGCCGGCCAGAGTGGCCCCGAAACGCAGAATGTGTGACTCACACATATCAGGCCGAACCGATACCGATGGGGGAACCGGATTTTTGGGGGGCCCGAGGAAAGGTGCACCGCAGTCATGTGTTGTGAAGGCACGCGCGCACCCGAAAAATAATTTTGTTAATCAAGCTCACACCTTTGGAGTGCATTAGCTCGAATAGAACAACGTCAATTTTAACGTGACTGGGGTTCATCGATTTGAATGTTGTGCAATGAAAAACAACAACAAATTTCAAGACCAGTTTTCGAGCAGACTGCAACATTCGCATTTTTTGTTGTTGTTTGTTGATGATGGTCCTAATCGGCGCTTCAAAAAAAAAAAAAAAAGTGCTCAGCCATATTCCATACGGGCAACATTTGTAAGAATTTATTAATAAACACCAAACATTTCCGGAACGAAAAACAGAAGAGGTAATCCAATAATTCCAAATCCATTCAAAGAATTTTTTATCAACACCTGTTGATAAAAAATTCTTTGTAAAAAACACATAATTCTAAATTTTGCATCGGCCTTCAATTAATTAAAGAACATGAACTACAAATGGTTGTGTGTATGAGGGGTCAGGCAGAAAACGACAACTTCAAAATCCGGATTACCAGCTTATCACGTCGTGTTTGTTGCTGTACAACTATTTAATGATGTATTGCTGGTACACGATCCACACTAATCTTCGAATTGATATAAAACACTTTAAACTACACGTGTAGCAACACCCAAGCGGATTACAATTATCTGGAAATACTTTTCTGTCAACCTGACGGGAGGCATACGCGCCTGGACCACTCCCGTCGACGAACCGAAAACATGTATTCTTATTTTCGGCACCACCAACATCCTGACCTCATGCGTTCCGGCTTCCAGCCAGCAATGTTACTTGGCCAAATTTAGAATAGGAGAATCTAAAAGAAGTTGCTCGGTCCCCAGCTAAAGCAACGGGGAGGCACTAACAATTTTGCGATGCAGGCTTGTTCGGCCGTTCAAACTTGACTCATGGGCGGTTTTCTCTTTCGGTACGTCTAAAAATGTACTCTTTCGGTGGATTTAATTTTACTTTCTCCGGTAATATGGAAAATTATTAAGAGCACTGACTCCTAAACCCTCTAAAAAGTGAAGAAAAAACTGACGTTGCAGTCTATATGAAAAAATACCGTCTGTTTAAATTGACCGTTCCATATGATCAATGTAAAACCATATTGTCGTACGGGTGACGGTGGCACTACATAGCAACCATCACTAAATTTTAAAAATAGAAGTCTGTCTGATTGTGAAAGGGTAATAAATTGATAATGACAAGAAATGTCGATAGCCACGCTGGCTATCTGATGTACGGACGAAACGCCGTTAATTCTATTTATTTTTGTATCGTTATCAAACTAGTCTATAATACCGTGTCAACAATAATCAATATTGAACACGAGGACAAAAGGAAAAAAAAGACTTGACAGCTCAAATTCCCAGACTTTCCCTATACACCATAGTCGAGCGGTAGATAATAAATAAACTCGAGACCAAAGTGGCGAAGTTTACAGTTGCAGGGCCAATAGCACTCATATTAATAGCCTATAGCGGTGCATTTAAATAAGGACCAGCAGCCGCGTCCACTAAAAATGTACTCGGGTACGTATATGCTTGACTTCGTTCAAGAGCACCGAGCTCCGTCGTGTTGAGGTATTATCGGACACGCGTGACTGGCTGTTCGAAAATTTGCATCAGATCGATCACGCTTTAGTGTAGGAACTTGCGATCGCCAAATGTGTACTAGTATTAGCTACCAAGCGACACAGCATGCAGGTATACGCGACTCGGCAGACGATCGCATGTACTTGGCGAGTTCGCTGAACCTCCACGAACCGTATAGAGCAGTAAAAAGGTGCGGGCGAGACTCAAATCGGCCAAATTTGTTTCAAATACAGGAATGTACCGATTGTCTTTTTTTCTACTGCTTGTTTAGGAGGCTTACCAACGTATTAGTCGGGCCCCAGTGGCTCAGTGGGTATGGTCACATTCTACTGAGCGGGTGGTCCCGGGTTCGATTCCCGGCGTAGGCTTTCGTTTATTCGATCCTGTAGTACTGGCGTCACCCCTGAGCTTCCATTGGGGAGTAAAGAGCTTAGTGGTGGATCCTGCACCCTGGCTATTCAAGCCCTTCCCTGCCCCTCACATATCTCCATATAGACATGAGGGTGCAGTAATCCTATTGTTCACTGGGCACTACGGTGATTTTAAATAATAATAAGAAAAATTAGTAATTTTTAATTTTCAATTAATCTGCGATGCGGGCGGTTCCGGGTTTTATTTACGGCGGAGGCTCTCGTTTATTCGATTCTGGGGTACTGGTGTAAATATTCCCACTGACACATTGCCATATCAACAGGAGGGGTACAGAATCTCCTGTAGAGATATTCACTACAGTGATCAAAAATAAAAAACTATTTTGATAAACAGTCATTCAATTGGATGTGACAAATAAGACGATACTTGAATTTACTTCTAGCTAGTTTGATTGGTATAAATAGGTCCAATTACCTTACAAACGCTTTTTTCCTTTTAATTAGGACTTTCTAGAAATATTCTTGAGACTTCATTACGGACATATTATGAAGTACTGTATTTTAATTATTCTGATTTTTCAAATGCATCATAAGAAATCTAAGTCTAACAATAACCCACATTTATTCGAACAACGTTAACGCGGTTATGAATTAAATAAGTGGTATGATGTAAAAACAATGTAATACTAGTCCGGGCCAGTGGTGCGTATACGAAGCAACCGGCACGGGAATCCTGGCACGTGTTCAGAGACTCGTTCTCCTATTGGTCGAACGGGGTTCACGCGCACGCGCATCTAAGCGGGCTTCAAACTCTTCGCGAGCGCCGCCAACACAGATACGTCTCTCGTATTTTCGCTTGCATTTCACACCCAATTTAACCGCTGAAAGGCGCCGCGCACAAAAAATCTCTCTACTAAATCTTTTAAACTAATTTTTTCCTCTCTACTTTCCTTCTGCCCTTGTTGTCTGGGCGAGGTTGGATAAGCGAGGGTGGGGGCGGAGCAAAGGGGGTGGCGGGAGGGAGGGGTTATTCACAATAGACAACAACGTGTGTGTTGTACCGTTAAAACCGTGTCATAGACCGCCTCCACTCTCCATTCGCTGGCAATTAGCTATGGCAGAGCATAACCCGCTTTCTAACTTTAATTGTCAAATAACAATTAATCCGTTTCATTATCCGCGACCAACAATGAGGTCCGGTAATAGTCCGCACAAAACTAAAATTATCACGGCTCCAACCACATTTAACAAATGTGCCGAGGAAATGCTCGAAGCATCTTCCCATGTTATTAAAAAAAATGTGCTACCAAATCCCGCACTGTAATCTGTTCCAGTCATCAAATCTTTCCTCAATCGGTCGCTCACTCGCCACACCAATTTGATCGCGACTAATATTCCGAAATTACCTTCCTGGGGACCGCGGGCGAAGGAACAGAAAATACGGTACACTTCAACTCATAGCCACGTGTTTTTTACTGTAGAAATGAGATCTACCGCAACCACCTGTTCGTGTCTTGAATACCAATCGCACGTTTCAAAATTTGATGGAATCGTTAAATCCCAAAGTACAAGTCTACCCGATACTGATATTCATTCAGAGGATCGTTAACACTCGTTAATAGATCGTTGAAAACTGGAGTCGAAATTCTGCAGGAAATATCTATTTTAATTTATCTTTCGTAAAATAACTACAAATGAGCAAAATTCCATTGAAGTTTATACATTATTCAATTTTGTCCCATTCTTAATTTCATTTCGATTCCATTCCAATTCAATTCCTATGTTCGATTTCTGGCTCAAGCACACTTTTTTATTCGATCTTGGTCGCCTGTAAAAAATGTGCGCTTTCACATTGCTACCAACGTTTAGAGAGGTAATTGAGAAAAAACTGTTTAAACGTAGATAAAATCAGCGATTTTGAAGTCCAATAGTAAGACACTTTAAATCAGTCAGGTACAGAGGAAAGAGAGGTGCAGAATATCGTGTAGGTGTACATGTACATGTACTGAACATGTACTCGCTACAGTGATCGTCAAAAAATAACCATTGGTTACCAATTATCATGCAACCTGTAACATGGCAATAATTACATGACAATGCAACATTATACCGTAAATATGTGATGTTATTTGTCAGTCTAGGACAGAAAATTAAAAAAAGCTTAACTGCTACAGCCTAGGCCCTGAGCGATTGATGATGCAACCCCAAAAGAGTTTGTCATACTCCTTTCGTCTTTTCCCTTCGATATCGGAGTAAACAATATTGCTCCGGAATTTGTTTTCTTTTCGTCATTCGGGCCCACTGCACTATTTATCATCCACCATAGTCCATAGATGCGTCAAATATTTATGAGAAATACTGATAAAGTCAATAAAATCAGTAAATTAAAATTAGGGAGTCCAGAGCGTAGGGGTGGATCCTGCAGCCTGGCTATTTCAGCGGCAAATCCCTTTCTCTTCCCTTCCCAGCCCTTCATATATCTCCATAGAGACATAATGGTGCAATAATCCTGTAGTGCACTAGGCACTACGATGATTTAAATAAATAAAAAAGTAAGAAAAAGTTTATTACGTCAACTGTTAAGTCCGGTAGTTAAAACACCTTTAATTTGTCAGTTACAGTAGACAAAAATCATGAGGTGCCTACTTCGTTGGTGAATACGATAAAGTCGGCCCCCGTGGGTCAGTGGACATGGTCACAGTCTACTAAGCGGGTGGTCCCGGGTTCGATTCCCGGCGCAGGCTTTCGTTTATTCGATCCTGTGGTAC
>JAUJYS010005204.1:0-11238 GCA_033995665.1 Melogona broelemanni
TTAAGAAAATCGGTTAACTTTTCCCGAAGATATGCTAAGATGAATTTTGGGTGCCTTTTTTTTTTGCCCACCCTGTACAGTTGAATACAAATGAAAAAGTACAAGAGGAAAAAAAAAAAAATTATATAGATTTATTTATTATTATGTATATTTTGCTTCTATAGGTAACATGAAGACGTGATTATCTCTAGATTACTACGATGGACCGCTACAGTGATTCAGCGAGGATTCTGTCCTGACGACTTTTCTTCGTTATCCGCGTGCCGTTGACATCTGGCAACACAACTCCGAAACAACTCAAATGGCAGCGTCTACCTGATCTCCGTCGAGTTTCAAGATAAATATTTTTTTCTAACGCCGGTTGAGTGCAACCGTACATATCCGCCCGTCTCCAGGACTTCTTATTCAGCAATATCATCTCGCCCGGAAAATCCGTCTTCGCTTACCATGATTCGAGGCGCAACTCATCGTGACGTGAGAATTTTGTTGGTCGGAGAGCGTAAGTTATGGAAACTATTGCCGTCTTTTATAGTCAGCGTCTCGCAGCTCCTGCAGCAGCATGAGACCCGCAAAGAACTTCCCCACGTGACCCTCACACATCTACGACGTTATCTTCGAGATTTGAACGTTAATTAATTTTAATTAATTTCTCGCTCGAACCGGTACTTGAACCCGTAATCTTTAAACAAAAACTAATACCCAGGACCATGTCGAACTTAATTTTATTTTTTAAATAATTTGCAAGCCATTGATAACTTAATAATTTTTTTAAATGTGAAAAAATGTGTGAGATACTTAATAGTGAGTTAGGACGTCTATGAATCGTCCCTCTCGTGTGTGAGATACGATTCGTCGTAGCTCAGCCGGTATTGCAACCGATTGTAGTGCGACGGTCCCGAGTTCGATTCCCGGCGCGGGCTCTCGTTTAATCTGGTCATTTTCCCTAATTGATTGGTCCGTTTCGTCATTTGTAGCCGGCGTGGGCAAGACGTCGCTAATCCTGTCGCTGGTCAGCGAGGAGTACTCGGAGGATGTTCCGGCCAGAGCGGAGGAGATCACCATTCCGGCCGACGTCACGCCCGAGAGAGTGCCCACACATATCGTCGACTATTCGTGTGAGTTGTGTTTCGTTTTCGACTGGCGCGCCTCTAGTGAGCGCAATGGTATTGCAGGTGCATTGACAAATTATTTTTTTTCTACCGGCGCAGCTCAAGAGCAGACCGACGAAATGCTGGAGGAAGAGATTTTGCGGGTTGGTTTTTCGTCGATGCTGTTAACTTTTAAATCTCAGTCGTATTTTTATCAATTTGGTATCGTGTATTTGAGCACAGTACAGTAAAGTAGATCGTAGTAGTAGAGTTGAAATTCAGTGTTGATTTCAATTTTGTATTCTATTATAACTTAAATTCTGTACTGATTTAAAAGTTTATATTGTTTCTTTAAGCCAGAAGTGGCATAGTAAAATTTTAAATATAATAAATTTCTCGGTCAGCGTTTTAACTGTTTTGTTTTCCATTTTCTTGCAGGCAAATGTGATTTGTATTGTGTTTGCTTTTGACGATGATCACAGTGTCGAACAGGTAATTATTATTTTTTTTGGTTGCGAATGCAGTGTAGTGTTTTACTAATGAAAACTATAGCTTGAAAACGATGACTAGCTTAACCCCAAGATTCTCATACTTACATCGTCTTATTTAGTTAGATCGTTATACCCAGAACTTTGGCTTAACCCGTTTGAATATTTTCCTATTTTTTTTTTTCAAATGATGAAAGCCAAATTCTTTTTGTAAATCTACGAAAAAACCCCGCTTTAGTAAGAAAAATAATTTCCGAATGAGTCAGTTGAAAATATATACCCGTTATTTTCGCTGTTTAGATCACCAGCTACTGGCTGCCGCTAATCAGGGACAACCTGGGAGAGGATCACCACACGCCCGTCATTCTGGTGGGCAACAAGTGTGACCTCATCGCCGGCGGCGGTCTGGAAGTAAGTGCGGAACGAATCGCGTGATTGACTTCCTCCCCCATAACTCCATAACTGTAAATGTACGACGAACACGTTTGTGACGGTGACTGAATGTATTTTGAAATTGTTTCAGGTCGCTCTTCCCATCATGAACGACTACGCCGAAGTCGAGACCTGTATTGAAGTGAGTATCTCTGAAGCTCAGTGAGTTTGAGTGTGGAACGGAAAATGAACACAGAAATTAATTATGGGGATTTTTATTCGTCGTTTCAGTGCTCCGCGAAGCTGCTAAAAAATATTTCCGAGATGTTCTTCTATGCACAAAAATCCGTTCTCCATCCAATGACTCCGCTGTACAGCACCGAAGCCAAAGATGTAAGATTTATTTTAAGAATTACTTTTTATCGATGTCTTTTTATCTGTTTTATCTATCGGTAATACATTGCTTGTGTCTATTCGGGACTCTTGTAAACAGTGCATGAATTTATATGCCAGATTTGTCGCGCAGTAACTGACTGTGCCGATGAAAGCCGCCAGGATCGCTATGCATTTTTTCATGAGTCCTTTGGCTGGCAAATTGTATTGGGACAGAATTGCAAATGTTAAATGAAAATTTTCACATTTGTATTCGACGAAAGTTACAACATCGAAAAGTTCTTGTCGTTATGAAGTGGTGATTTCCAATTTTATCCTCATTAACATTCAACGCAGAGACAATTTATTTAATTTATAAAGCTAATTGTAAGCCGGGTATTAAAAAAAATATTATGTAGGCATTAAAAGAAAATAATTGAAATTTTGGAAGCAATTGAAACAATTATTCTTTATTGCAACGTTTGAATACGGTCGTCGTAGCTCAGTGGTAGAGCACCCGCTATGTTTGCAGCGATCACCGGTTCGATTCCCGACTCGGGCTTTCGTTATTCCATCCGGAGGTGCAGGTGAAAATGTACCCCCAATTGCTCAAACAGAATCTCCTGTTGTCATATTCACTTCAGCGAAGATGATCACCGTCCGTATTTAAAAAAATGTGTTGCCGAATTTTAAAAAAATTTCTGGCTGTCCCGTCCGGGATTTTATATGAATCAATGAACAGGGTGGCCAATCGATTATTATTTTTTTATATCTTGTAGCTCACAGACAGCTGCAAAAGGGCATTAACCAGAATTTTCAAGATATGCGACACGGACAACGATAACATACTCAGTGACGATGAACTCAACCTTTTCCAGGTGCGAACCTATTTTTTTTTTTTTAATGTTATGTGGTTTTTTATTTTTAGTTGACATAAACATGTACAGAGGATAATTCCCAAATTTAAAATAAGACTCGTTAGTCGCACATGAAATGGCGGTTTTAACTGTTGGACCAGTAGTCGATAGTCTTTAACGCACACACTTTAATTACATTTCGCCTCCACAATAAATGACTGCGAGGTCACAATTATAAATTAAATGTTGAGATGCCAATTTTTTTTTTCTTCTAAAAATTGTGTTTTAGCGCCGATGTTTCAACTCGCCACTTCAGCCGCAGGCCCTTGAGGACGTGAAGGGGGTAGTGAGAAAGCACATTCCCGACGGCGTTTTAGACAACGGGTTAACCATAAAAGGCGAGTTCCCCGCCATTTTTCCTTTATTGAACGCTGGTGCTGCATGTGATTCAACGAAATATCGAGACGCGCTGTTTTTAACTTTTCTGCTTCGTTATTTCCAGGTTTTTTGTTTCTGCACATTCTGTTCATCCAGCGCGGCCGCCACGAAACCACGTGGACGGTGCTGCGGAAGTTCGGCTACGACAATAGTTTGCAGCTGTCCAACGAGTACTTGTTTCCCCTGTGAGTCAATAACGTAGGCAAACTGAGAAATAACCAGCGAAATATAGAACTAAATTATCGTAAATTGGGAGAAATGTAGCAATTTCCCACGACAACTCGAGACAAGTAGTTCTAGCATATTAAAAGTTTACTTCTGTTTTGTTTTGGTTTCACCATAGTCGTTGTACGAAAAATAACCCAATATTTTTATTAACTCATCTACTCAAACGACTCGTCGCCCATTATAGCCTTATCGGTAAACAGGCTGGTGGTACAGCGATCCCGAGTTCGATTCCCTGATCGGGCTCTCTTAATTCGATACCAGGGTACAGGTTAAAATGTGCCCGCACTATAACTCAAACAATAAGGATTGAAATAGAATCTTGTAATGTTCTTCACTGCAGTAAATTAAAAAATAACTTGGTGTTTGCTTAAAAAAAATTAAGTCGCCCAACGTAAGAAATAGTGGAACCAGCAGCCTGTAATAATGCGTATTTCTTTTCTGCATAAAGGACTGTTGTACATGGAGTAACTTGAATGACCGTAACACATGTTTTTTCTTTCAATTTGACCTTCCTAAGGCTCCACGTGCCCCATGGCTGCACTACCGAGCTGACCCACCAGGGCTACAATTTCCTGTCCATATTGTTCGAGAAGTACGATAAGGTAGGCAGTACAGGGAATTAGTGATGCTATGGACAGGGTTGGACACAAGCTGGCCGCCAGCTGGCAAGGTTTAATGACAATGACATGGGCATTTCGACTTTGAATGTGTGGCCTCTGCCTTATCGTTTTGTTGGGGTTATGAAATGATAAGGATTAAATATGGTTGAATCCTATTGGCGAAAAACGAAATCAAAGGAGCACCATTAATATATTTTGTTCCCTTCGCTTCCCAGGACCGAGACAATTGCTTGTCTCCCGAGGAGCTGCAAGAGTTCTTCGGCACATGCCCGGTGATGCCCTGGGGTCTAGACGTGTGCCACGCCGTGTGCACCAACGACAACGGCTGGGTCACGCAGAAGGGATTCCTCGCCCAGTGGACGTAAGTGCGCCCTCTAGTGATCTAGATTCAAATCAAATCCATTTGACATTCGTTCAGGCCTGATTATTGACTAGCCCGTGCTTGTTGTTGTTCGACAGGTTAACGACGTTCTTCGATGTGCAGCGCACCTTGGAGTACTTCGCCTACCTCGGTTACAATATTGTCGGCGAGGAGAGCCAGCTGTCGGCAGTGCAAGGTTGGTAATCAAATCCGTCGAATTGAAGTTTAGCAGAACGGGGACTTCTTCACAGTAGTTTTGAGATTTGTAGTAAAGGGCAGATGGTATTAAAACAGAAACAGAGCTTTTGTGGTTTTAAATTTTGGTAAAGTGCATGGTGATTGTCATTGTCCACTTGTTCACCGAATCAACCCGGCGATTGCAGAGTTGGTCGGTGTAAATGCTCGGTTAATACTCCAGTGGCGAATCAGGGAAGTGAATTTGGTGAGGCGATATCGGGTGGGAATCGCCCGAAAGTAGGAAAATTTAGGAAATATTCTTTAATGAAATAGCAATTTTAATTTTTTTGGATTTAATTGTGACTCTTCAGTTTTTCGATAACTTTAAAAAGAATTCACATTTTTTTAAGAAAATATTTCAATGAGACAATTTCGCGGAATTAATTTTTTAAATGTTTGATGCCGACGTGCAATTTGCCAATTGCATATTTATTTCCATTCCAAAGTGACCAGAGACAAGAAAGTCGACCTGCAGAAACGACAGACCGGTCGAAACGTGTTTCTCTGTCACGTGATTGGCCCGAAGAATGTGGGAAAAGTAAGTCTTCGCATTTCCTGTGAACCGTTGTTCTCGATCCTGGAGTTCTTCCGTTTCGGCTGTAGATTTTTTTAAATTATTACTTCCTGATCACTGTAGTGAATATATATTACAACAGGAGATTCTGTACCCCTCATGCTGCTGTGGTATGATGTGAGGGGCACATTTTCACCAGAACCACAGGATCGAATAAACGATAGCCTGCGCCGGGAATCGAACCCGGGACTGCCCGCACCGCAGTCGGTTGCAATACCGACTGGGCTAGTCGGATCGTACTTGATAGCAATGACATTTCCGTTTCTCTTTTTGTTTTCACAGAGCGCTTTTCTGCAGGGATTACTTAATCGCACAAAAGAGGTATTTCGAAGGAGAGAATATTTATGTGACGTGTGGCTTGTTGCTTGAAATACAGTATCTGATCTTGTGAACTAAGGTGTCCATTACTCCATTGGTATGTGAGTTAGACAATTGTTTGCTAATATTTGTTTTGATACAATTTTTAGAACCAATCTGATGGTTACAAGGATCATTTACCCCACTTTTGCATCAATCAAGTACAAGTGTACGGACAAGAGAAGTTCTTGGTGGTGAGTTTTACTGGCTTTTTCTGTTAGGCATGGCAACCGTAGGTTTATGGCGCGATCTTACTGGACTTCATTTTAATGACTTTGCTTCCGTTACAGTTACACGAAATCGATATTGAAGGTCGCACCGACGCCCTGCAGCCATCGGAAGTGAACTGCGACGTGGTGTGCCTCATGTATGACGTCAGCCACCCGCGGTCCTTCGACTACGTGGCCAGAATATATTTGGTAAGTTTTATGTCCTTTCTTTGGGGTAAACGGCCAAGAATATTCCGCATGGACATTTTATGACTTTGAGACGAATACGTTTGTAAGCCATCATTTTAGTGGGCATTTTCTTCTAGCACGATAGCTTATATTTGCCATGAAATTGAAACAAAGTATGCCTCCCCTCCCCCTCCCACCAAACATTCAACTCTAAGCCCTTTTTGCCCTGAATGCATTTATAATTTTAATTGACACCATTCATAAAGACGTGATATTAATATATTGCGCAACTATTTTGCAATTATCTTAGAAATACTACGCTGATACCAAGATTCCCTGCCTGATTGTGGCCGGCAAGAGCGACTGTCCCGAGGTGAGGCAGGAGTACCTCGTGCAGCCGGCGCAGTTCTGCTCCAAGCATCGTCTTCCGCCACTGCAACCCTTCTCCTGCACCGGCAAAGTCAAGAAGGACGTTTACATCAAATTGGCCACCATGGCAGCTTACCCGTGAGTTCAAAATGTCTGGGTTAGAATTATTTTTTGGCGGGGCGTTTTTTAATGCTAGTTGGGAGAAAAGTTTCGAAATTTTTTCTGTGAAATGTAGAAGAGTTCCTCTATAGAGGAAGTGTATGGATGCTAATGAATGAGCATAACATTCATTTACACTTCGAATGGTCGCACAGGACTTCTTACAGACTTCAGCCAATTTAAGTTCGATATTTTTTTCTAAATTGAGGCATTATTTCACCGTGTGTCTCAGGGTATTCTGTCGTAAAGTTTTGATTTTATTATCGAACGAGTTGTAGAAGTTTATTGGTCTACTACTACTTATGTCCTTGTTATAATTCTGATAACTGAACGTCTAAATAGATTATTGTTCAAAAGTTTATTGGGGACATTTGTTTATGGTATTTTTTTGTTTGTTCATAAGTTTATTGGGTGCATTATATTTTTGTGATATATATTTCCGCGATGCTGATATATTACGTGATATATTTAAATACATGTGTATTTCGTAGGTTTTGTGTAACTCGTTTCAGTTTAGCAGAAATTTTTAATAGTTTTACTTAATTCAAATTTTTTTTTGAAATCTCGAAAACAGTCGTTTTGGCTGAGTTGGTATTTTCAAAAGTAAGTATTGGTAGAAATTAATTTTGAATCCAGGAATTTATTTTTAAGGAATGTGCTTCCTTCTGGGTTGGCTCCAAGCCTGAAGAAATAATAATTGTTTCATGTTGTATTAATAATAATAATAATGTTACATACTCGTATATTCATAATATCAACATTGGTTTCTGCAGCCTGTTCAAAGCGGCGTGGATATTGTTTTACCAGACCAGGTGTGTAGTCCCAATACCCATGTAGAAGAGAAAATCGTCAGCGCACCATGCTCCACAAAGGTTTCACTTGGGAGTCATTTTGCGTCATATTTCGGCCGCCCAGCGTATCAATGTTGTCTTTTGTTCATTTGTCTAAATGAAAAGGGAAAGGATAGGCGGCTTCGCTTTCGAGATGCACCCTGCAATTAGTTTAACCGAGCCAGATACCAACTTACGGCTGTTGGTTTTTTATTTTGTTTTATTTTTTCGTTTACGCGCTTCCTTTATTTTTCTTTGTTTTGTGGTTTCTGTCGTTGCAGTACCCTGAAGCGTTTGGTGCACATCTTACTTTTGCGGCCTTCAGGCAGTTGGTTCTCGGATAGGCTGAGGTCGGATTCGAGTTTTGTCCCTCCCTGTTCTGTCTTTTTTGTGCCCAACCGTGTTTCTTCTTTTTCGTTTTTTTTCGGATTTTTTGCTCGTTATTTAGGCGATTTTATTTTTCCCAACACACTCACGCATTCACATTACCAACTAATGGACTTGAAGCGATCCTGGCGGTAGTTATTTGTCGCCTGTCGCGTGCATTGACCAATCTTGCCATAACGTTTCGTGACCAGTTTGTATGCGCCTGCACGAGACGGCGGACAGTTCATCAATTACAATGTCAAACGTGACGCCTGAGGGTTGCAATTGGCTGCCGTTGGGATCGCTCAGAGCAACTCGCATCTTCTCATCCTGCATTGTCGTCTTCGCATGCCGCATTTTCGTCTTCGCTTGACTTATACGGCTATATTTTACTTAGTTTGATTTTGAGTTATTTCCTAGCAATAGGGATTTCTGGAACACTTAAGAGTTAATCTGCCGTCCTCACATCCGCCTGTCGTGCGGTGATCCTGGGTTTGATTCCCGGCTTGGGCTCTGGTTTATTCGATCTCGGGACAAGGTGAATATGTTCACCTCTTCAAATGCTCAAGCGTTTAGAAGGGTATAGAATCTCCTGATAAGTGATGCAGATAAAAAATTGATTGTTGTACAAAAAGTATCATGAGTCTGAGTTGTTTTGTTCTGAGTTAAATAACCAAAGCTTTGCAAGAACTCTGTGAACTGTGGGCATTTTTTTTTTCAAACCCCGCATGGCGAAGTTCGTTTACAACGTTGGTTTCTAGATGGCACTCGATAAAAAATACACTTTTAAACCCTTAATTATTCGGTATTGCATGTGAAATTATTAGCCTATTTAAAAACGGGCTATCCATCATGTCATTGCTGAATTTCAATCGCTGTACTAATCCATTGATGCTTTTTCTTTCAAGTTGCACCTCCATCATGCACGCTACTTTTCTCTTGTCCACCCACTAACCCGGTTTCTTTGTTTCTAGCCTCGCACCTCTGCACCTTTTCCTATTCGCACTGCGCATGCCGATTTTTTTTTTGCCCCATTATCATCTTTGACTGTCGTTTTTGCCATGAGACTAGTGTGCACCACATTGCTTCAGCGTACTTCCACCTCGGCTCGATCACACAGTGATGTGGATATCCAATTCGTGCATGTTTGTTCGACTAGCCAATCGTATCAGTTTTGTTTAGGCGCGTTTTGCATGACAGTGATAGTAGCAATAACTAGTCCCCGTGTCGCCATAGTACCAGATAATAATAACTTAATTTATTAAATTAACAAACCTAATTTATTAATTTGAAAGTTTTAGCCGTGTTACTAATTTAATGTGGATTTTACGTATTTAACGTTTTTTAAAGTTGAGATTCCCACGAGTCCTCTCGAACTTTAAATATTGGAACTGTTTCAAGGATGAAGAAATAATTGTTTTGAAATTATATTAGGATTATTTTATAATTATACAGCACTTGTGATTTTTTTAAAAGATTTATTTTCAATATCGTATTTGAACGTTGGCTTGATGCCAATTTTTTTACGACAACATTGATACTTGTCAGGAAAATTATTCTATATTTTTGATTATTATTGTTTGAACGTAAAAAAATAATGATGAAATTTCGATGAATTAATTTTCGATTTCATTTTCTTTTTAATCAAGACGGGTTTTTTTTATCAAATATTCAAAATTGGTGATGGAGTTTTTAACTTTTTTTCCGCACTGCTTTGCAATGTGTAGTACTTACTAAAGTTGAATTTATTTTCCCCTCCGAATTCAGACACTGGAAGCAGTTGCAGCTGTCGCACGATAATATGACCTGGCTGAAGGCTGGACTGGCAGTCGGAGCTGTGGCCCTGTTCGGAATGTTCATGGTCAAGATCTTCCGACCAACCGAAATTAGGTACGGGCATTATTTTATTTTTTGCTTTTTTAGACGATATTTTTGGTAAAACAAAGGATTGTACGATCCGTCTAGCCCAGTCGGTGTTGCAAACCAGCTGCGGTTCGACGGTCCTGCTTTCGATTCCTGGCGCGGCCTTTCCGGAATACGGGTGAAAACGTGCCTCTCGCATATTGCCTAAGCAACACGAGGGGTGTATAATCTCCTGTAGTTATAATTACTACAGTGAGAAGAATTTCCCCTTATTTAGAAAAAAAATACATATTGAAAATGCCAAAGTGTTCGGAGGTCTATTTCATCAGCAACGCTTTGTACAATTCGCTTGGAATTTTAACTGTTCTTGAAGGAAAATTCAGTAGTAATGTTCAATCCTTTTTTATTATTCCTGATCACTGAAGTGATATCACTACAGGAAATTCTGTAACCCTCGTGTCGATATGGCAATATGTAAGGGAGCACATTTTCACCAGTACTCCAGGATTGAATAAACAAGAGCCGTAGATCAAATTGTTCTAGGACCTATGTTTGAAAACTAAATGGAATGTTGTGTATGTATTTTGCAGTTCTTAAGCAAGCCACCAGAGGACGTTCTTCCCACCGCCAATCAGTTCACTGCGCCAGTCAGTGCCGTCGAATTTGAGGAGCACTAAGAAACGGAAGCCCAGGGCTAGCCCTCGAAACGCAGGGTATCTCTTTCGACGTATTTTAGATGGTGTGTCTGCTTTTAGCTCTAGAAAGCAAGACAATAACCAATAGAAGTATCACTCAACGCGCAGAAAAAAAAAATAATTTATTTTTTAAGTAAGACTAAAGGATGCGACGGTGGCGAAAAAATATATATGGGACGCTAGGTAATCCAATTACATTTACGATTGTGATTTGAATGATTCTTTTTGTTATTTGATTTTGTGGGGGTAATATCGCCAATATGTATCATAATTGAACGTTATTTTATTGTTGTAGAGGCTATATCACCCATGTATAAAAAATAAATAGTACATTTGGTTTGTTATTACGACAGTCACTTAATTAATTAATCACGGGTTTTATGATGTTAGGACGCTAATGTTTTTATAATAGTACGTACCGATGGCTCAGTGGGTATGGCGACATCCAACGAAGCCGACCGTCCTGGGTTAAATTCCCGGCGCAAGCTTTCGTTTATTCGTTAGCCTGGGGTACTGGCGTCACCCCTGAGCTTTCATTAGGGAGTCCAGAGCTTAAGGGTGGATCC
>JAUJYS010005205.1:0-11238 GCA_033995665.1 Melogona broelemanni
GCCTGCGCCGGGAATCGAACCCGGGACCGTTGGTTTCGTAGCATGTCCCCATACCCACTGAGCCATCGGTTCGTAAATTACCAGGTGAGTTTACTTGGTGAGTTTTGAGACGCATGCTTTGGTGAATGAGTATCCTAAATAACTAATAGTATAAAAATGGAACTCAAATGTTTCAGCCGTGCTGCATAAAAATGTGCTTGTATAAAAATATGCCTCTTGCACTGTCGTAACCTTACAGAAAATATCTGAATGATTTTGTTCAACAATTAATTTATTCGTCGAAGTCGATCAAGTAAGTATCCTTTATAACCTGCGTTTCGAAGAACACCTAATTTTATCTCAAAAGGCAACTATTCGATTTACAGTTGACCGCAGTTTTTCCCATTCTCTCCGCTAAACAAATTTAATCTCGACTCGTCCCGACTCTTGAATAAACATTTTAAAATTCAGGTTTTTCCCCACGTCATCGTGGCGTGTGGACCTAGTAGCCGCCTTATTTTGATCTAGATTGTATTCGACTCGTAAAATGGCGGGATAGCGGATGACGTGTGCGCCGTTGTGCGAGGTGGTTTTTTTTATTCTCTTTCACTCTCAAGCGTTCGGATACTATTACCTCGGATGCCACTGCACGTTGCTCGTGGGTCGTCGAATACGAATGCGTCGCTATTCACGAATAATCCACGTTGATTCGTCATGTTTTTGTAACAACCTGGTTGCGTCCATGACAAGTTATAGGTGGTGTCGGTTAGGCGGTTCGCGAGGCGCGTGGCAGTCAGTGTAAAGTGCAACCTTGTTCTCTCAAGTACACTATTATTAATATTTTTCGTAACTTGTGTTTGTCGCTGGCGTGGTGACGAAACCTTTACAACAGAGCGTGTGGCGAGAGTGTATGCAGTAACAATGCCGTATTGGGGCAGTGGCCACACCCCACAAAGAATAAGTTGTCCCGTGTAGCTGGGTCAGGGTTCGTACTTCGTACCTACCTGGAAAGTCAGGGAAATTAATTTTGGTCAGAGAAAGTTAGGGATAATAGTAAAAAAAAAAATAACACTGATTTTATTTACATTTAATCGGATTTACTCAATAGTTCAAAAGTCGGAAAAGTCATGGGGAAATGGTCGAACGGTAGGAAAATTCAAGGGAAAATTCTGGATAAATTATAATTTTTTTTGGGAATTTTATGCTATCTTTAAAAACAAAATCGCTCTGCGCTCACTCTTTCTTCCCATTTTCAAGTTGTTCCTTGCCATTTAAAAAAAATCGCGCGCCGTTCATCATATGCTCTATTTTATAAACCCCGAACTATTTCTTTGAGAAAAACGTTTGACGACTGTAATTTGTGAAGAAGACGGGAATTTTTTATTTTAGTCGAGGGAAAGGCAGGGAAAATGTCGATTTCGGTCAGAGACTATGAACTACCATTTGTCTAATTTACGTGCTGTTCCTTATCTATTGCCACACCCTCAATCCAAATGTGAACCCAAATTCCTCGTCCCCCCACCCCCAACCCCGCCCCCGTTGTTCTCATTGTATCGTTTTGATTCTATCAACTCGGTCCGATAAAAATGGGCGATAGTTGATAGAAACTCCAGCTTGTATTTTCGGACGGGTGTTTTTGTTCATTCTTTCTGTGGGTCCCGGATACGATGCGGATGCACCTCACGCGAAAACAGCTGTTCTGACTAGAAGACGCGTTAGGCCCACAGAAAGGGTTTACTATCTACTAATGTTTTTGTTAAACCTTAGTAGTTAACTAATACAATTTTTCGTTCATCTTGAAAATTGTAATATGCTTTCAACGCTAATTTAATAAACTACAATTATCCAAGAAGTTGCCGTTTCCAAGTTTTCTCTGGTCGAAAACAATTTATTCCTTTATATTGTTAATTTCCAACGGCTCCTACAAACAAACAACGAGACGAAAAATTGATTTCAGTATCTTCATTTACTGTAACAGCATATTTTCTCAAATCTATTTGACATTGCATTTTTATTCCGAATAGAATTCGGTACTACTGAAATACAGAGCCTCGCTTCTAACTCATCACGGAAGAATAAATATATCATTGGTGTCATTCCAGGTATAAGTAAAATAGTATGCAAGAACATTTAATCAGAAAATGCAATGGTATTATTTTCCTGTTCTACAGGATGGGGAAAAAATCAATAACCTTTTTATTTTTAATACTCTGTCGGAGATCATCAGATTTTTATAAAATTTGGTACAAACGATGCTGAAGATGTCTTCTATTAGAATTTGAATATCACACCACGAATTTAACATTACAGTGCATTTCTCAGACAATTCGTCCGCTTAAAAATGGCGTTCACTGAGAGAGAAAAACTTTGCTACAAAATTTCATCGATAAAACAACATATATGCGAAACGAATAATTTAGAAAGGATGCAAGAAAAAAAATAAGCAACGTGGATGAGCTAAAAAAATCGGATAAACGCGGCTGTGAACAAGTGGCTGATCCGACTAAAAGCGTGTGTTGCATCCAGCAGTGGATATTTTGAGCACCAATTTAAATAGGCAAAATGTTGTACCAAAGTTTTATAATAATCGAAGGCTCTTTGACAGTCATTAAAATATATATATATAAAATTTATGGATTTTTGCGACTCAGTGGCAAAATGTTGTACCAAAGTTTTATAATAATCGAAGGCTCTTTAACAGTCATTAAAATATATATAAAATTTATGGATTTTTGCGACTCACTGGCAAAATGTTGTACCAAAGTTTTATAATAATCGAAGGCTCTTTGACAGTCATTAAAATATATATATAATTTATGGATTTTTGCGACTCACTGGCAAAATGTTGTACCAAAGTTTTATAATAAACGAAGGCTCTTTGACAGTCATTAAAATATATATAAAATTTATGGATTTTTGCGACTCACTGGGTTTACAGTATACATGTACAGGGTGGGCAAAAAAAAAGGCACCCAAAATTCATCAAAGGATATCTTCGCGAAAAGTTAACCGATTTTCTTAAAACTTGGCATGGGTTTTTATCAACTCCTTATTTTTAAATTTTTCGCGCGAAAATCTCATTGAAAATTTTTCTGTTCATAGGGGGCGCTACATTACGTCGTAAACATTGGAATCCAGTTTGACATCGTGAGTCGTCACCTTTGTTTCAAAATTTCATTCAGTGAGACGACCGAATTGCGATTTTTTTATGGAAAACAAAAAAATTACTGCGTTAGGAGATTTTTAAAAACACTTTCTTAAGAAATAACAACCCTTAATTGATTCAGACACGATGAAAGTCGTGCGGAAATCGGGAGACCAAGAAGGACCCCCGCAAATGAAAAAAACATGGCTAAAGTTGATAGTTGATATTGAACCAGGATAAGTGACCTTAAAATTGCAAAGGTCGGGGATATATTGTGCGAAAATCTGGTATTTCGAATTCATTTGTGCTAGCGTAAATAAAAATTAGCTTTAAATATGAATAGTTTTAATAAGTTAGCGTGCAATCTTTGCAATAGCCGTCAATAGACGCGAAATTTGCTCAGCAGCGTTTGTTTCCGCGTTTGTTTTTATGAAAACATTAGAATACCTTGAAAAAAACCTGAAATGATAAATTTGTTTGTATGATTATGAATGTTTTTACAAAATTTCAAAGCATTCTGTAAACATTTGCTCAATTTGTAGCTAAACCATTTGGGGTGCCCTGACTTTGTGCCCATCCTGTAGGAATTATTAATTATGCACTCGGATTCATTTAATTAAGAATAAGTAAATGGTGAGGCTATTTAAATAACCTTGATTACTTGACGATGTGTAGAACACCCGAAGACAAATGTGAGATTAAAAACGAAATTCCAAACGAACGTTTATTTCACTAATTAAACTGTGTTTTATTATTTAATTTTTATTAATAATTATAAGAAATATTTCGGCATCATTAGGCTGAAATTACGTATCAAATAACATTGCCCAAATCATAGAACGCAGATATGTTTACTATCGGATGTAAATGAAAATACAGGATGTATTGGACAGCACTTTTCTTTTAAAACAAGAACGAGTTCGCAATGCACACGACGAAAGTGTACACCGGGCATATTACACGCCATGTGTAGTGTGTGTGTGTCCATTAAATTAGTCTTTGGAAAGCGTGGGAAGGTGAGCAAATGTTGTTACGACGAAAGTGCGGCGTGGCCCAATATAACTACATACCCAGATAAGTAGAATCAGGACCATATACACGTAAGAGAGACGGAGAAATTATTATCACCGCGTGATATGCACATAAAAGGAGAAGCCTACCATTACGGTCGCCCTACGTGGCGTATATAGACCCAGTTTTCGAATTTAGTGTTAGTTTAGACGCATTACGTCTGGCGTTATTGTAGTTATTATCAAAAAATGCGTCCATTTTTACGATAATTTCGAGCGTAAATAAGGTTCGCGTGCGCGTGAAGAGGCGATTCGACAATTGCTATTACAAGAGAGACAAGTTCGCCAGCAACAAGAACTAGCAAACTTCAGCGGCGAAAGGGCCTATTACGACGGCTTTGACACCACGTGACCACGTTCGGATAAATATATAGGCGGTGATGACGTCACGCTTTCCAATGCATGTCTTCTCTGTATAATATGCTTCGTATATATTTCTGTCCGGTTAAATATGGTTATAAAAATCAGAATAAAACGTGTGTGGAACAGCGGAATTGACCAAACGTTGTTATCATTGCCGTGCGATGGTTGGTTGCGCTTAACCATACTTCGTAAGCATATGATTATTTCGAAGGGTATACGATTATACATGTGGCTAGACATTGCAGTCGGATGACATAAAAATCAGGTATAAAAATTTCAATTTCAGGTGGGTAGACGGGTTGCTCTTTATATGAAAAGTTTTTCGAAATTTTATTATCCAATTTATATATTTTATAGGAATTTTATGCGATGCAAATATAGCCATTTGTGTTAAAACGCTATGCAATGGTATTCGCGACCTTATATTTCGCGCTCAAAGACTATGTTTCGGTAGATTCGTAAAATTTATTACCCAATTTTGAATTTTACGGGAATTTTATGAGATGCAGATATAGACATTTGCGTTAAAAGACCGTGCACACACTATGTATACGGTGCATGAAGACATTGGCATAATCATTTGCGTCGAATGACTGACTATACGTGCTCATTCTTGAATACAACTTAATCGAAAATTCTCGTTTAGTACGGTGTAAAAAAGAAATGGTTGCATACGAGAAAATGAAAATATAAATTGAGAATAACTTGTTTATACTCGCACCATTATCTTACACTCGTTCACATCTAGCCCACACTAGACTAGACAAGATCGATTTTGAGTAAACCAATATTGCAATTCTCATCTCGAGTTTCGACTGTCCAGGACTTTTGGGACTGTAGTCGAAACAACGCATAACATAATTACTGTAAGATTGCAAATTGTTAAGCAAAACATGATTAAGACTGATGAAATCTCATTTCAATCATGTCATCAAAAAAATTGTTTGCTAAAAAAATTAGTAGCTCACAATTCACCATAGCCTGTCAGTTCGTCATTCAATATTTTTTGTGGTTTATGCGTTACCAATATCAGTGGACAGGTTGATGCAGTCGTCCAGCTGAACGCTCCATCACTTCAAATATTCGTACCCTTACATGTTTACGTTGAACAGATGTACGGCTGTGCAGAAGATGTATGTACTCGATCGAAAGCTTTCTTTTGCGGACCGCGCCCGACCTCAAATGGACTATGCATCAGCCGGCTTCCATCATGTCGTCATCACGCTTGATAAACGCTGCTCGTGCACCTGAGGGCGGACTTACTCAGACTGGAGAATCACCAAAAAATAGTTCCCACTTTGAAGACGGCCCTCAAAAGCCAAAAATGCCAACTTACCGATTGCCTGTTTTTACCGATTACCGATTTCGCAGTAAAATGAATCTCTTCACTTGTAGATGTTTTACATCTGTAATGGATTCTGGAACGTATAATTTTCTAAAATTATTATAAGAACGTCTTAAAGAAATACAATCTTTGTCGATGCAATTCTTTTTCAACAATATGCGATTTTATCAACGTCTGAATAATTTTCCAGAATTTTAAAGGGGAAAAATTTTAACTAGAAAAAAAATTAATTTTAAACAAAAATACATCTTTTTGCAGAGTTCCTTAAAAGCATCCGGGGTTCTACCTACGAGCCCCTAGAAATAGTCTCTGAGCCAGCCGGGCCCCCAACGCACGATAACCTCCACAGGCTCGCATATTATCACAACGAGACTGCATCACGCATGCCTATATGGCAGCGGGGCTTTGTCAAATGATGCGCCCACCACACACACGTAACAAAGACCACACAGACGCAAATGCCCCCGGGCTCTGTGTTTCTGGCAGCCAACTATATAATTATTTATCGTGTCAGATGCCGTTAGTGACATTCTTTGTTGAATGGCCGGCCCGGGTATAAGCGCTCAAAAATAACCATCATGTCTATAATTATAGCCGATCATGACAGGCGATCAACCCAAGCTCACACTTGCTCCGCATAACATACGTGGACCACCTCGTAGATAACCATAGCCTGTTCTTCCGATAGTGTGCTTAGTATTTGCTGGAGGCTGGCCCCCATACTTACCGATCCTACTGTGCGCATCACATGAGCAGGTAGGCAGACCCACGTATATAGTGGGGCGGCCGACGGGGCCACTTAGCCCGGGCCCCCGGATCTCCGAGGGACGGACCAGAGCCGACAAATATTTTCGAAAAAAATTTAATTTGGCATTGGGGCCCGATTTATTGTACAACATAGGAGTCGTTATATTTTGTTAAACGATAGCAATCAATTTTAATTATCTTTTACATATTGATTTTTGTGATTATTTTAAATACTTCTGTTTAGGTTTAAACTTAAAATTTATTTTAGACGAAATAAATATTAAAATAGTTGCCTTTTTCATTCTAAATTTTAAATAAAAACTTGTTAAATTCATATTTTTATTGTAAAATTTAAAGTTTTTATACAAATATCAAATAACATATTTGTATTTCCAAGGAAACCTCGTTTAGAATAATATAAAATATTACATTAAAAAAATTCCTGGGCCTGCTGGTAAAGAGTAGAATCGAACCCAATATTTGTGACCGACTCGGGGCCCCATTTGACCTTGCGCAGGCCCTGCTGGTAGGTTTATCTCTTTTGCCCCGACCCACTGTACGCTCAACTGCGCCCGCCTAAATTCGCATTTCGTTTTGTATCCACCCGTGTACATCTATGCGTAGCCCGTATATACGCAGGTATACGCAGGCTGCAACAAATTTTGAGGCGGACAATATGTGGGTTTGTTTGCTGGCTGATTTATAACCGCCATGCGTGAAATGCGCCCAAATTGCTCGGCTGCATGGTTAGCGCGACTGACAAGTGTGTCTAAGAACGTTAGCCAGTGTTTTGACAAGAGCAAATAAACGAACCGCGGCAAGGAAATTTGGAAATCGAATCGAGAATGTGATGAGCGAAGCAATTAATTGGTGTAGTAGATATGCGATGAAAGCCCCTTAAAATATAAAAAAAAAATATTTTTTCATTTATAAATTATTTTAAAAATAGATGAAGGTTGTTTTGAAACATTGAGGTTGGTTTTGAACAATTTGGCGGACACCTGAAAAATATGATTTCTTTATTGAATTAAAGAGTTACTTTATATTTATGTTTTTTTTTAATGCAACGGATGAAATTATGAATTTACAATAAAGATTGGATGGGCAGCGTTAGCCATAGGCGTTCAATGCATTCACTCACCCCATTCAATCTTGATCAACCATTCATATGTGAATGCAACTAGCTCATCGCCAGTTACCAGTTCGAAAGAACCAGCCAAATAACGAATCAACGATTTCACAGTCAAGACAAACTCATTTCGTGCAAATATCACTCACCTTTGACTGATTTCCACCGTTTCCACACCGTCGTGTGCCCGATTGGTGACGATAAAACGTTTGGCGTCTCGGTTACCAAGTGTCGGATCAACTAAGCCGCCATGTTTTTTGGGCCAGAAATGGTATTACAACCACGCGCGAGGTGGTGTAGATTTGATAGTACAAGTTCGGTTGTACGCTTAGCTCGGAATACAACTCGCATCGCCACTGGCCCCGTGGGTAGTATGTGAACTATAGTTACTACCAGATTTGGTCTTACAACAACCTGTGAATGCCTGCCCTGCTGTTTTTTGACCACTCTCTTGTTGTTCGCTGCCAAGTGACACCGATCCATGAAACCTATAAGAGGCCAAACGTCAATTCATCAGCTCGTCCTCTGGGTGCAAGGCTAGAGACAAACACGTTGGTACAAAAAGTACAAAAACAACCAAAAAACAGTACAAAAAAAATTTGGAATCCGGCCCTCTACGGTTTGACGCGGTGCCTTATGGGGGGCCCGGTGCATCCCTTTGCCCTTGAATCGTGCTGAGAGAGCGACCAACACGAAGCACCACCACCACACCACCCAGAGTTGATTAAACTCTGACGGCGGTGGCGGTGGTGGCATTGCTCGCCGGCAGAAATTTGAGAGTGGGACGACCTCAGGCGGGAATCTCAATTTTCACGGCCACGACTGGCGGGGGTGGTAGCGTGGGGACGGGGAAGATTTGAGATGAGAGTACAGCCTCCGGGCAGATAAGATGCAAATGTAGGTGAATTTGGGAGAAGGACGAATAGATAACTGAGGGAACCGGATTTAATAGCGATTTCACCTATTTTTACTGCTTGGTAATATTGAATGCGGTGCAGTGTTGGGCAGGAACGGAACGGAAAAGTTCCGTTCCTAGGAACTGGTTCTTTTTTTTTAGGAACTTAGGAACGCCTAGGAAGGAACGGTTTAGTTCATTTTTTCAGAAACTGGAACGGAGGTTCCTTTTCTGTGTACAGGGTTTCTTTTTTCATTAATTTTATTTATATTTATTTATTTATTTCTGTAAATATTGAAAAAAATTTTATTTATTTATTTATATAGAAAATATAATTCAAAACGAATAGGGAAATGGCTTCGGTACAGCGATCCGAAAAAATATCTATGTAATAAAATATAATTCATTTATTTCTGAAAATAAAGAAAATAAAAATAATAATACAAATGTATCAGAATTTTTTTCTACCAAATTCTGATTTACACCCCCCCCCTCACCATCACCACATCCCCCATCCCCCATCCCACCCGATTAAATGTCTCGATTTGAGAAAGGAAAAGTGAAAAACAACGACGAGTCTAGCGAGGGTGCAAGAAAAACAATCGACAGAAGAAAAATTTGGCTGCAGTAAAGAACGAGAGGAATGTGTTTGGTGCAGTCGAGATTTCGACGAACCGTGAAACGGCGAGCCGGAATAATTTATGGAGCATTGAACGAGGCTGGGGTGAGATTCTTATTGGATAATTTCCCGTCACAACTTGCAAACAACAATTTGATTAAACGCGCCTCGATAAAGTGCGATCCAATTTCAAGACAGTGCAGCCATTGCGAATGTTTTTGCGCACTGCAATAAATACACAGTGAACGTTAGGAACATATTTGGAAACATCATGTTCAATCACCGGGTCAAAGTCAGTGTTTGAAAAGGAAATTTTTAAAAGGAACCGATTTTAGTTCCCGTTCCTTCGATGAAATAAGGAACAAGTTCCCGTTCCAGTTCCTACAGAATTAAAAGGAACCTAAGCGTTCCTAAGTTCCTAAAAAAATCAACCAGTTCCTACGAACGGATCTTTACCGTTACGTTCCAACCCAACACTGGTTAAAGTTCACCTAGTTAGCCTGTCACAATACAATTAGTTATGCAGAAATCAAATGACCAGTTAATGATGAATAGATCCAATTTTTAAAAGTACAGTATTACAATATTTATAACCCCACCCTCAGGGGGCGAGACTTCATAATTTGGTCTAGATTAGACTTCTGACCTAGGTAGGGTATTTTTATCATGAACCTGACTGTCCTGACAACAAACAGACAGGGTTCCCACGACTTCACGAATTGAACCCACGATCGCGGACATAGTAAGCAAACAGCTCTTTCCACTAAGCCACACGGCGCCTCACGAATTAGAAAATTCATGACCTCAATATAAGAACGACCGACTGTCCCTGGCCCAACAAAAATGATTTCATCAAATCAAATTGGTGAAATCGAATCAAATCGATAAAAAATGGTGGGGGAGGTGATCCCCCTCACAATATCAATACTGGAGATTCTTTACGCCTCATCAAATCAAATCAAATTGCTCAATTGAAATAAAATAAATCATATCAAATTAAAACCAAGTAAGTTTTGGGGACAGCCATCAATTATTGCAGCCAAAGACATGCGAATAAACCATCAGCGCATTTAGTCATTAGATCGCACAGAATATCTGCTGTCATAGCAAAGAAATGTTTTATGGAGCCCTTAAAAAGATATACAGCAGCCAGGTATAAAACTGGACAATTTACTCGTCAACTATCGACACTACATCTCGTTGCTAAGATTTATGAACATCGCATGTATCCACTGTCGCCATAAATTTTCACAGGTCCTCCTATCACGAGGCTACAAATAAGTCATTATGGGGCTTTAATAGTCATTAGGAAAGCAGTACACTAGCACACAAGTTCAAATCAAATTTCATGATATATTTCTATTGATTTTTCTTAAAATTTACATTTAAATTAAAAAAAAAATTCGCTTTTTGACTGGTTAAAAAATCTAAATTTCGCAATTCAGTAAACTAAGATTTTCATTTGCAATAATAGACATTGCCGGAGCAGCATAACAAGAGGGATTCAGAGCCCCCTAAAGTGTATTCACTTCAGTGATAAAAAAATGTGGGAAAAAATAGTATGAATTAAAAGAATTCATTAGAAAAAAAAAATCATTACGAATCAAAATAATTATTATAATAAAAGAAAAAAATAATAATTACTAATTCGTACGGTCTGTCCCCACAAAAGTCAGAATCGTGAAAGCCTTGGTGTTTCCTATAATGCGCATTTACCAGGAAAAATCCTATAATGCTATATGGCAGTGACAGCTGGACCAGTCCATAATAATACACAAGAGGAGGAAGATAGACGTGTTTGAACTATGGTTCTGGCGGCGATTACTGCGCATACCCTGGACTGCAAATCAGACTAACCAGTCAGTCTTTGATAGGATTAAGCCCAAATGCTCACTAGAGTCAGTGGTCCTTAAAAACCAACTGCGATATTTTGGGCATGTCATGCG
>JAUJYS010005206.1:0-11238 GCA_033995665.1 Melogona broelemanni
GTACTCTTGCTGCAATTTGCGCGCTTCAGCTGCACTCGCCGCGATTATTCGCCTAGTGAAATACCGCCTTTAGTGTATAGGTGGTATCAGGAAGAAGCGTTTATGTCATAACGTTTGCCTAGTCTCAAGTTTGTTCAGACTTCAGAGCTTCGTTCGAACTTGAGATCGGACACGATACTCCCTATGTCAGAATTTATTTTTTATTATTATCAGAATCGGAAATCGATTGTTTTGCTTTGTATCCTAAAACAGCAAGATTTATATTCTGATTGTGACCATAATTTGTTAATTTTTATTCGTTAAAATCATCTCAACATTGACAAATTATTTTGACCTAACAACGTCTTACTCCAAGTGTGGCAAGGGTTGCTGTCAGGAAATTCGGGGTGAAAACATACCTCCATGATCAGCCTCTTGCTACGCAACCATACATCGCACAGACAGTGTAATAGGTCTACATGTACTCAATGGTACTGAATGAACCTGAACTCAATGGTACAGTTGTTTAAAACTACCCTAACCATTCCCATATATAAAAATTAATGGAGAGTTAGGACGTCTAGAGGGTTTTGCCAAAACCCTGTTCGTCTTTTTCCCGGCGCTGTACCTGACCCCGTCCCTCTCGTTTTTATTTCCATATATTTTTAAACTGACGTTTCCTAACGCTTCAAAACTGAAATTTTTCTACACTTTTGTTTCCCGTTTATCTTTTATTGCTGGCGAAGTTTTCGTTCGATTCGTTTCTTTATGGTTTCATTAAATACCTCAACATACATGGAACATAACATAACACACATAACATCCAAAAAAATTATTACTTTTGCGTTAATTTTTAATTACTGCCGACGCCATTCCGAGGTCATTCCTTTCATATGGAGCATTGATACTAGCGTCATCTATCGGTCGACATATAAAACGCTTCCCTTGCCCAAGCCTTTATGAAGAAAAAAAAACATGGAGTCTCGTTGAACCGACGCTTGGTTTCTGAGACGCCGATAGATTTATCGTCGTCAATCGGGCACAAGGCAATGTAGTAGCAGTGAAAATCAGACAATGGTGAGTGATATGTGCACGGAAACAGTTTATGTATGTTGTCAAAAATCGTTTATTTCACCTTTTATTCGTTATTTCGAACATATGAATGGTCGGTGGAGATTGGATGGGACATGAACTCTTCAACCATAATCCACCTTCTATATGCGAATGGTTACGCCATTAGGGTCACTGATCAATCAAAACACAAACAAAATCTCGAGCTTTATTCTACTATTCGTAGAGTACTATTCGTGCAATCCACTCACCGTTGGTTGTGTGGAATACAAATATTGTTATGTATTGAATCAGGGATCGGTACATTGACGTTGTCACGCTTAAACGTTGCGGTCCCCTCACATATCTCCAAAGAGACACTAGGGTGCATTATTCCTGTAGTGCATTATACTAGGCGCTACGGTGAATTTTATATTTGAAAAAAAATACTGTAGACTCAATAGACACATTTTTAATAATTAGTTAAATATTGCACTTGTCACGTCACGTCATTCAGCGACCAATATCAGTTAACGTTCAAGACCGGATCGTTAGGCGATGATCCGTGCAGTCGATAATAGCGCCATCTGCGTGATCCCCTTGGCACCACTTGCGGTTGCATCGAACACCATGCCGAACCTCCGAGGACACGCGCACTGAAAAACTGAAAAATGCTCCGTTCGATTTTCCGTGCTACCATGGAGAAAGAATGAGAGGTGGCGGGATGGGCTAGAAGATTCAAGTTTATGTACTGGCGCATCTGGATGGAAGCAACTGCGGGACCGCGTCGTCGTCTCCGACGCACCCATAAGGATTTTTTGGCAAAGCGCTTTCGTCGGTTATTTAGATGTTCGATTCCGGGGGATATGGTAGTGTGGGGAGGTGGGGTTGGGCACATGGAGAGACCACCCCTCCTCCTACTCCTCCAGACCTAATGATGCCACGCAACGTATTTTTTTTTTCTTCTTTTCCTTGGTTCTTTTTCCTCACTATTCCATCGTCGGCTCCACCTCCCACTTTTGGTCCCACAAGTTCGTTTTATGATCTATTTCTATTGAAAAGCGTAATGCGACCGTCGAAAGAAGAAGAAAAATCCCGTCTTATATAGCGTTTTATTTCTTTACTCTGCGCGGCTAAGCCCTGGATACAGAGAGCGCCTCACTTGACTGTGTTTGCAGACGGCCGCTCTTAACATATATCTATGACCTGCTGAGACCCCGCGGCCAAATATCGAACCACTTGAGCTCGCGTAAAATTTTCCAGTTGAAATAAGGACGATTTTTCTTTGGTACAGCGAAGCGAACCAACAAATCTATCCCAGAAGAAATCGAGTCATATATCGCTCTAGAAACCATGGTGGTGGACAGTATCTATCCTATTTTGGGCATGTAATGCGGGCAGATGTTACTTTGAAAAAGGATATTATGCTTTCAAGGATTTAAGGATGGAGGGCAGGGCAAAGAGGGGAATACCATGCATTTGGTGGATGGATGGTGTCAGGGAGAGCTCATAATTGAATTTCCTACAGCTGCGGGAGGCGGTGGGATATGGAAATCAACGGCGAGCTTTTATTTAAACCGTCACCAGGGTTCGGCAACAATTCGACGGTACTTAACAACAATTTATCCAAGAATTGCTAGTTTTCTACTTGCTGAGCTCGATGTTTCTGTTGCTGTTCCAACAATTTGCCAATGCTGCCTCACGTAAACAGTTTTATGGTCATAAAAGTAGATCCAAGCTCTCACGAGATTTATTTCTTCTTCCGAACCTGTTAATGTTGACATCGAAAACAAGCTGCTCCACAAAAACTAATGGAATTCAACGAAACTTTCTTCATTATGCGTCTGCAAACCATTCAAAATGCCATTTAAAGTATAGTATTTCTGCGAAAAAATGATTAGAACTAATCCAACCTGTCTCATTAATTATCACCAGCCGGCAACCAAGCTAGTTGCATGATTCGCATTTCCTAGAATTTTGGATTATTTTTTTACTAGTATATATTTTCAATTCAAAACAGACTTTCGATGATTGAAATTTAAGAGAAAAATGAACACAAAGCATCGTCTGCATATTTGCGTTGATAAGGCATTGATAATCTTTAGCGACAATATAGCTGCGATAGTTTCAACGGAATTGTTGCCCCTTGATGTTGGCACAAAGCTTCGCAGGAAAGCTGTAAGCCGGGAAATCTTACACCCCATCCATGTGACTGTCTACAGCGGCTACACTTTTAAATCAATTAAGCAAAAATGGGTTTGAGCTCGTGCCTATTGTAATTGATCAATCTGTTTTAACAAATTAAATCCGTAAAAGGACACCAATATTTTTAATGTCCTCGATATAGAAGAATGAGTTTCGCTCATCAACAATAAGTTCAACACTTTTTGCCACTAGATGGCGCCACTAATTTGAAACCACATCGATATTTTTGTACGGTACCATACATCACGTTACGATGGTCGTATAGAGTTTGGCCAGCTCTTTGTCCATCACGCGCAGGCCTCATATAGTGACCATCACCGAGGCATGCGACGAAATACAATAATTTGACAGTGCGGCTTCAGTCTCGTCGAGGTTTAAATCGTCAGACAAAACGAGGCGCGACTTAAATAAATGATGCGATATCGTCCAACCGACCGACAGGGTCTGTCTACCTTACCTTTTTGGAAGAGACCATCCATCCATTCATACAACTGTTTTACATTGGGCTGATGCTGATGTACTGAACTTATCCAAAAAGGGGCACACAGTGTGACGTGTAATAATATAACGCATAGTATGTATGGTATATGACGATCGTATATAAGAGTTTGTATGTAAATGATCTGAAAACCAGCTACAATATTTCAAAATGCCCTATCCCGGGTTTGTATCATAATTCTCGTATATCATGTTTTGTCGCCATATTTGTTATATCACGTTTTTTATGACATGAAAACATAGTATCAAATGTAGATTAATTTTGTGCCTACTCATGGGTTTAAATCATTAGGATTTATATGATTGGGGGGGAAATGAAAATTCTAAATACAAGTTTGGAAGAATGGATGAATGAATTCAGCTGTAGATCACGCACTCCCAAAGACACGAGGCGCTGCGAATGCCTGCGATGCGTAATACTAATTGAATACGAATCGCAGCACCACTAGTCCAATGGGGAGTATTTGAACTACTCTGTAAAATTAATATCAGATTTTAAGAAGTTTCTTCCAAGATGTTAAAATTTATTGTAAAATATGGAATTCGTTACAGAAACAAACAATAGACGGTTGATACACTTTCTTGGCCAGATAAAACCAATGCGTTTTTTTACCGCCTCTATGCACGTTTTTCAAAGATAATCCATTTGGTTTAAACGTACCAATGTGGATACGCTATTCGGTATACACGTAAGCGAAATGTGCGACGTATTTATGTCGTAGACTCGTGGTCTAGAATTTGTAACGTGGCGAAAGTGGATCGGCGAATTTGCGCGGAGATCCCCTATTTTGACAGGTCATTCGAAATCTATTTAAAATAATATTCGCAGACTGTCAACGCTTTCATACATTGACGCGTACATGCGTACGTGTAAAGACGTTTTCTCGCCTTATGAAGTATTTCCTGAGTAATGGAGAGATAAGTAAGCCTTTTTTGCTATCTTCAACTAGCGTTATCTTTCAATAGCAATGTGTTGCTTGTTCTACTGTTACCACATATGCGCAACGACAGATAGCTAGGTATCTATTTGCGCTACAAATTGTAATGCGCAGCATATACTTGAAGTTTAAATTAATTGACCGATTGTTTTTCGATTAATAAATTAAAATGCGTTTGCGTTTCGCAAAGTAATGCTACCTTATTTCGCGTGTCTGTTTATTTAAACTAATTATTATTATTTCGAGGTAATTTCAAGCCAACGAACATTTCATTGACCTACTTCTAAAATGTGAATTACAAGCGAGAGTTGTACAGCGCGTACAAGCGAGAGTCCCCAGCTTGTAATTTTACGTGTTACTTCATTGCTTTCTAATTTTATGAATGGAAGCTCGCTCTTGAATCAGGATGCGCGCCAGAGGAAGTCATGTCCGATTAAAGCAAGCAGATGGTCAAGCAAGTCGGTTATGCGGCGGGCGGGGATATGGCAAGATAAACTGGCCGTGCTATGTGTGACGGTTTTAGTCCGAGCTCGCTGATTAATGATACTGTCTAAGCGAAATAATGTATGCTGCTTCAATCCTTCACATTATTGAAGTGCTTTATTTAGTACAGTGGTGTTAACAAGGGAATGGGAAGGGTCTCAGGAGGCATAAGATAGACTAAGTGTCGACAAACAAAACCAAAAAAATGCGCTAGCAACTGCTACCTGTTTCCGGGGAACACGCGCTTGGCCAACTTATAAGCGAATGAAGGTTAACATTTACAATATTACTAATGCAACGGCGCAGTTGCAAGTCATCTCTGTCTCTCTCTTCTCGCTGATGGTGTTTGCTGGGCTGCCGGAGCAGAACGTTGAGAGTCGACCAGGCAAGCAAGACCCAGAGTGAGAGATCGATGAAAAAGCGGGGCGCTGGAAAAATGTAGGTCATTCAGTTAAGCAGTATCAATCAATAGCGAGAGCCTATGCGGAACCTCTGGGTAGGTGCATGGAGGACATCTAGCGTCAGTGTGGGGCTCGTCAGAGCGAAATGGACGACTGCCATGTCCGCTGTGTTTTGCAACCGCGGGATTTGCCGGATACTCTTTTTTTTTCTTCAATGGGATAAAAGGCACTGAGGCGACTGAGCGCATTTCAGAAAGGGTGGGCATTGGGTGGGAAATGAATTTCAAATAATTTTTATTTATGTGAATACTCACATTTGCGTAGTAGCACGGTCATAGTAGCTCAGTGGTAGAACATCGGCCGGCTGTGGTGATCCCTGGTTTGTGGTGATTGTGATGATCCTGGTTCGATTCCCGGCTCTGGCTTTCGTTATTCGTTATTCGTCATCTTGGTAAAGCGTCGAGGCTTTTCCGGATTCTACATTATTTTTTACAAAAAAATATTCTAAATATTTATTCTAATTCTAAATATTAAATATGGTCGGTTTGTCGACTCTACTGGAACTGCGTCCCACTTTAGAAACAATTAACCTGCTGTATTAAATGCCATAACAGCATACAACACACAAATATCAAGGAATATCGAACAATTGTAATTTGCGAAGTCAGATTACAGGCCCAATTTTCATTGGTCACTTCGCCTTAGTATAGCGTCAACCAAACTAGTGCCACTTTATGGTGTCCCAATGCTTCCTCCCAATTTATTGCCGGCTCTTATTTCGGGTGGTACGTGGCATTCCTACTTTGCACAAACAGTCCCTGACCGTGTAACTTCTGACATTTGTGGAAGACTGGGCTAGAGGCAGACGAGCTAGGAAAAGGTCGATAACAAAATAATGGAGCGGAACTGCAGTGTGCCAAGGATGTGCAGTGGTTAACTGATCACAGGGCGCGCTTGCGGTTTCATTAGATAGTGTGTTCGCGAACTATACCAAAATAAACTATGTAACATTAATTTACTCTTATTTATTTTACATAAATTTACCTATGCAGGTGCAAATGAAACTGCGCTAGAGAGCCCACTTTGCAGATGTTCCTTGATATCTTAATTGAATTTCGGTAAACCATTTGTTTGCCTAAACAATAAACTGAGTATACAAGGTGTGGCAATAAAGTTCGGTTAATGACGTAGATAAAAATGTGCAGTTGTAGCCTCACATGAAAATGGCTTACAATCCTTCAAAATAGTCCCCGTGGCACATTACGAATATCTGATAATGTGTGTACAAATCATCGAAAGCTCTTGAAAAGTCCTCCAAAAGTACAGCTTTCAATTCCCGTATCACAATACCAGGAAAACTGTATTGGTATTGTGACACGGAATTGAAAGCTGTACTTTTGGAGGACTTTTCAAGAGCTTTCGACGATTTGTGAACGAAAAATGTGCTGTAAACCATGTCGATTATTATAATTCTAATAAATAATTATAAATATTTTTAATTATTAACATGGATTCATTTCGATAGAAAAAAAATTCAGTTCTTAAAAAAAAAAGAAACTAAGACGTTCCATAGTTCCTAAAAAGAGAAATACTTTCCTTGATCCTTTACAGTTTACACAAACGTGATTCTAGATTATACAGTTCTTTGGTTTTATCTGAATGTGAATGGTGGGGTCATAAACAGGCGCTGTCGAAACGACAAAAAAAAAAAAAAAGAGTAGAAAAAGAATGCGAAATACAGACACAAGCGAATAAGACGTTTATCCACGGTTGCCGATTACTGGTGAGGGGGACAGGAAAATAGTGGGGGGAGGGGAATAAAATCTAATATCATCCTTTCATGCGCGAACACGGCGGAACAAATTGAAACTCCAAATTACTTTCAACCGTAACTCATGAAATTAAACTAACGTTTCAAACCGAAATTGCTCGCTTGTCTCTCGTTTCGCTTCAACTATCGTATGGGATGCTATGGACGCGGCGCTTTATCATTAGGCGGCCCACTTTTCGTTCATTGTCACCGATAGTGGCGCTTAGTTGAATTACAATTCGCCGCTAGGAGTGTGAGTATAAAAAACATTTATCGATATGCCGTGTGGCGCAAAAATCCATAACCTTTTTAGATATTTAATGACTCATTCAAAGATGACTAGTTTTTATAAAATTTAGTACAAATGATGATAAAATGTTAACTTATATTTGGCCTATTTAAATTGTTGTTTAAAATATCCACCGCTGGATTCAACACACGCTTTTATTCTAGCTCACTCCAAGCCAGGTTTTCCGAATTTTTGCAGCTCATCCACGCTGCCTATTTTGCTTTAGTAGACTTTTTCTGGTATCCTTTCAAAATTATTCGTTTTGTTTTCTCAAATACATTTTGTCGCGATTTCATCTTCGCCAGTGAACGTCATTTTTAAACAAACTAATTTTTTTTTTAATTCACCGTAGTGCCTGGTACACTACAGGATGACTGCACCTTCATTTCTCTATGGAGATGTGCGAGGGACAGGGAGGGGAAGGGACGGGGAATGGCAGCTGGAATAGCCAGGCTGCAGGATCCACTGGAACGACTATAGGGAACGCTAATACCTGTTACGCGTAGAGGCCATACTCCTAGGTCGCGCTTGAGTGCCGTTCCATAATGACATAAATTAGCGTAACTGGTAATAAAAGTGAGTATAATGGTAACCAGCGTTTATAGAATTTCAAAGTGCGCAGGGATCTAATTCTTAACAAAGTACCGCGATCGCGTCTCCATTTTCGAAAACAATTTTTTTAAATTATAATATCTGCTCGACAATAATAATGCCTTGTGCTAGTAGTGTCAGGCACCCTGCTCGGGAAATTAAAAACCTTGATAATTGCTTACCTTAAAGATTAATCAAAATTAATATATTATTTTTACGATTAACCTTTTCGACTAATGAATGGGATTAAATAGATTTGTCTCTTAAAACAACCTTCTAACCGATTTAACGAGTTGTAAAAATACAAGGGCGATTAATCCATTTAAATTAGCGACTACAAAGTCAACCAAAAAAGTTGGACTTTTTTTTCTCTTCATCGCGTCTAGATTTGTTGAGATAAATTGTTTCTCGGCTACGCTGCGATTCATAAGTTTACGAACCCCTAACAAATATGTCAGCTGATTAGTACGAATTACGAATAAGTCAGCTAAAAATGACCGAATTGTATGCGAACCTTCAACCTTTTTTTAGCAGTCTTTTCGCACACTAACCTTTATATTATTGCAGAAATTTGATCGAAATTTCATCTTTCTCTGTGAACGCTATTGTTTACGGCAGATAGCACACGATGCAAATGTGCGCCAGAGGCATTAACGCAGCGCCACCTCTAAAATGCAAAATTCATAACGGGATATTAAATTTAAAAAAATTTAAAAGTCATTCATACTGTAATATGTTTTTGTCAAATTTAATTACAATCCGGTCATTTTTAGCTGACTTATGGAGCCATGTGTGTGTGGGGGAGAGGGGGAGAGGGGGGTTGTAACATTATGAATCACGGTCTAGACATAACTTTGTCGGCCAACCACTTCTTTGAAGTCTGCTTAGGTGATACTGGGAAGAAAAAGTAAATAAATGTTCGCGGCAGCGTGAGATTCAATTATACGCGATTCTCGGCTTAATTGGTTGCGGTGCATCTGGGAAAAAAAACAGCTTCAAAGTTTGACTTCTTCTAACACACTTGTCGAGGCGCTTTTTGCTGGAGCGTGCTTAGAAGTTGGAATTGTGCTTGAGATTAGGGCATATTGGACCTGCGAGATCACAGGCAGAGTCTTTTTTTTAATCACTGTAGTGCTAATCACTACAGGATTACTACCCCTTTTGTCGCTATGACGATATGTGAGGGGCAGTGAAGAGAAGGGGAGGACAGCTGATATAGCCAGGCTGCCGGGGATCCACCCCTCAGCTCTGGACTTCCCTAATGGTAGCTCAGGGGTGACGCCAGTACCCCAGGCTCGTCGAATAAAAAACGAGAGCCTACTAAAGGAATCGAACCCGGGACCGCCTGCACCGTAGGATGTTGCCACACCCACTGAGCCATCGGTACGTACACTGGTGGCTCCGCCATTAGAAAAAAAAACGAAAGCCAGCTAGGGGAATCGAACCCCGGACCGTCCGCTCCGTAGGATGTTGCCATACCCAATGAGTCATCGGTACGTACAAATTGGGCGGGTCCAAAATTGAGCAAATTAGTGAGCGGGCGGTATTTTTTATTTTTATTTTTATATTATGATTAAGTAAACTTGAATTTTTTTTAAATCACCGTAGTGCTATTATCACTACAGGGTTACTACCCCTCGTGTCGCAATGGCGATATGTGAGGGGCAGGGAAGAGAAGGAAAAGGGAATGTCAGCTGGTATAGCCTGGCTACAGGATCCACCCCTAAGCTCCGGACTCCTTAAGCTCACCATCCATGAATTTATTGGGCACACAAATAAAATTATAAATAGTATTTTAAATTATTGAAAACATTTTTGATAAATGAGCACGTTTTCGATAAATGAGCACATCTGAAACTATAAAAATTAATTTAGTAAGCATATTAGAAATAATTGAACTCATTTCAAATTATTGAGGCATGGTGATGACGTTCGAATAGAACTTGCGTGGCCATTTCGAAAAGGGTATTTAAGCCGCAAGCCGCCTTTTACCAATTTGAAAATATAAAAAAAAAGAAAATCTGGTCGCACTGCCGCCATAGTGAAAGCGGGATCCCCTTCGGAAAAACAACATGTTTTCGTTCAACCGGGAAGTAATGGCTCACGTCTGCGATAAAAGGCAAAAAAAAGAGCGCTAGGCGAATTAAAAAAAAAAAAAAAAGCCACGCGTAAGAGATAAACGAGACTGGCGTTGCATCATTGCCGGCATTGAATTACGGTTCCAACTTCATTTATTTAATATAGTTAAACGTTCAGCGTTGCGCTCTCTTCCGCCATAGGCCCGCTCTTCTCTTTATTTTTTTTTGGGAGGTGGGGGGGAGGGTTCCACCCAATTATTAAGTCACCTATTGCGATGAGTTAATTTACCAGAAAGCCGTGATAAATAAATGGGGTAATTTATTCTATAGGTACAATCTGTAATGAAATGTTAAGACTACTCGGAACGACACCTGTCAGCTGTGAATGCATATTCTACAAAGTATTTTTTGAGAATAGTTGAAATTCGTCTATACTGTTTATTTCGAAGCTATCAGTAATTAATTAGATGTACTGATTAATGTTTATCGATTAAGCCACCCGTTCCTCCCCCCGCCATCAAATCAGCATCTAACGTTGATGCCTGTTGACGAAATCGTTTGCTGCGTAAAGGGATCGATGGGTTAAAGTGATAATAGCTTTTCCAACAAGCGACGGTTAAATAATGCAAATATCAAATCATGTTTGAGTTGTCGATAATTAAAAAATAGCTAGTCTATATAGGCTGGAAGGCTATGCTATAAAGGCTATATAGGCTGGAATCCGTGCAAAAATTAAAATTAATTAATATGCTTAATTAATAATGCAAAAATTAATTAATTAACATGCCCAAAACATTCGTATATGGACGAAAGGTAGCGTGCTCGCTCGCCAACCAACGGATCTGGGTTCGATTCACAGTGCAGCCGATTGTTGATTGGCTTGTGGTACTGCGCGGGGGAAGGCAATGGCAAACCA
>JAUJYS010005207.1:0-11237 GCA_033995665.1 Melogona broelemanni
TGCAGGATCCACCCCTGAGCTCTGGACTCCCTAATGGAAGCACAGGGGTGACACCAGTACCGCAGCTCGTCGAATGCACGTCGAAACGACTGCTTCTGCCGGGAATCGAACCCGGGACCACCCGCTTAGTAGTCTATGACTATAGCCGAATGCTCGAATAGTAATATTCGAATGCAGCCTGCGAAAGTGCTTAAGCTCTAGTCATTTATATCGTTCAGGGAAACCAATAGTTCTAAAATAACCGTATACGTTCTATATTATATGTTCTAAAATAACCAAGACAGGAACTCTAATCTACCCGTATGCAAAAATATTGTCATAAAAATCCAAATCCTAACAGAACCAAGCGGCCTATCAACAAATATAGATTCGCTAACCGGGAATAGTCGCGATAGTTGTTCTTTATAAAGTTACTCCTATAAAACCCAGGTCAACACTAACTGTAAAGAAGAAAAATGTTTTAGAAACAAGTTCAAGCCTCAAGTTCTTTCTCCATTTTGTTACATAAAAATTAAAAAAAATATTTCAACACGAGGTTCTATAATACCAAAATTTCCCATTTAATGAGGTTGCAATAAACATATTTGTCCACGAGTTGTGGTTGCGGCCATGCGTCGGACAACAAACAACTCGATCACTTCCCGTAACTTTTTTATCGCCAAATTGTTGTTCACGCAAAACCAACCCGTCTAGCCGTAGATACAATTACGGAGCAATTAAGAGCCGTTAGAAAAATATTCTGACTGCTTTTTCTGGAGATCCTGATATTGTGTACTGTAATAGAGCGAGATGGAATTTAGTTTAGTCGCCGAAAGCGTGTTTCGTAAAATAAGCGAAAGCGAATGAAATGATTGGATTAGGAGCGAACCACAATCCATCAAGAGACGACGTCAAATAGGCACGTAAAGGACTAGGACAAAATAATGGAAACAGGACTGTTGGTGCCCCGTTAACAGAGCTGTTTCCATTATTTTGTCCAACTTATGAAAGCAGTCATGCATACCTGTATTTTTTAAAAACAAAATCGTCTTTTAACGCCGACTGCCTACCTTTGTTTTAAAGATTTTCGTTCTGGTTTGAGATGACCGTCTTTATCTTACTTGTCTTCCCACACGGAAATGCAAAATTTAAACTTAATCCTATTCATTAAAAACAACCGTACCAAGACGCTAAAAAATAAGCGGTGGATATTTGGAGGATAGGTGTGGGTGTCCCATAGAATAAGAAGGATGGTCGGCCTCCAGTGGCTCAGTGGGTATGGCAACATCCTACGAAGCCGACGGTCCTGGGTTCGATTCCCGGCGCAGGCTTCTTTAGTTCATTCGTTAGCCTTAGTTCATTCGTTAGCCTGGGGTACTGGCGTCACCCCTGAGCTTCCACTAGGACTGAGTCCAGAGCTTAGGGGTGGATCCTGTAGCCTGGCTATTCCAGCTGCCAATCTCCTTCCCAGCCCTTCCCTGCCCCTTACATATCTCCATAGAGACACGAGGGTGCAGTAATCCTGTAGTGCATTAGGCACTACGGCGATTTAAAAAAACAAAAACAAAAATCAGAGAGAGAAGTAAGAAGCGTGGGAGATGCAGGTCGCATCTCAACAAACAAAAAAATAAAGAAGAAAAAATAATAATAGCAGAGAACGTGTCGACCATTTTTGGCCGTGAGAAAAAAACAAAAGCGCCAAAATTTGTCACACAAACAAGAAGAGGCACCAGCATTAATAGTTGGTAGCCAGCATCAATTTCTCACATCTTTAGACGTGCTACCCACTACTTACTCGGAGCAAATGTGTGAATGGAAATTCTTAAGGGAACTAGTTTTTGGTCACACGGCCACCACTTCACGCCACACAAACAAATGTCGCGGGCCAATTTTTTGCATGGCAATGACAAATGTCGACGACGAGTAATCGTGATTTCGGAAAAAAAGCTAAAAAAAAAAGCCTTCCACCATTAAACAAGCATGCTAAATTAGCCTAAGCATGATACGTACAAGATGCTACAAGCATGCTACGTTGCTAGCGGAGTCAAGCACGGTGACACAAAAGTGCGGAACGGATTCAACCCGAGAATGACTATTGCATTCGATAAAATTAGTGCCTAGCTAATCCATGATTCATGCAGTGTTGACAGATCTTAAGACCGATTTTCTGCTTGTAAGAAACGCAGCCGTTTCTTTACCATTCCTACCAGATATTATTTCCAGAGACGAAAAAAATTAATTCTGTTCCCCTCGGGTTGCTATATGGCCAGTGTTGGGTTTGTTACTTCCTGAAATGGGACCGGTTCCAGTTCCAGTTCCTCCGATTTTCATTTTTTCGAAATTCATATTTCAGCGTGTTAAAGTTGCCGTCCCGTCTCCTAAATGGTCTAGGTTACACTTATTTTTGTTCTATGTTGTGTGTAAAGATAAATAAAGATCCCCACGCCATCTTTATTTTCAAAAATTGAAAAATAGAGAATCTAAGACCAAGGATAGAAACGGCAACGGTTGTAGTGGACTTGTAGTTTATTAAGGATAATAAAGAGGTACGAGTTATTACAATTCTTCGATACGGATTTAGGCCTAAAATAGCTTAACTCATGATTATTTTCTTCTCGACATACGGTACAACGCGATCTAAATCACTACAATAAATGCAAGATGGAATGACGTCATTACTTTGACCCCCAGCGAAATACATTAGCCGCGATGTCATAAAAACTAAACTAAAAAAAAATGTCATCCCAGCAGCACTATTAGTACGGAGAACGAAACACGATGAGTACAACATTTGTACATTTAGCGTGACCACGAAAATCAACATGGCGAGGAATGCGGGTTAACTGTCATTACGCGAGTGTTTGTATGTGCGGACAAAAAAATGAAGAGTCAACAAGTCAACCCCCGCCACCCCTCACCCTCCACCGTGTTAGGTAGGAACGGAACTGGTTCTTTTTTGAGCAACTGAAGAACGCCTAGCTTCCTTTTCATTTTTCAGGAACTGGAACGGGGAACTGGTTACTTTCTTATCGGAGGAACTGGAACGGGGTTCCTTTTGCTAGAACCTTCACTTTTCTACGAGTACAATTTTCCAAAGTGTGCAGTCAACACAACAATTTTGCAGCATCAAACAGAAATTGCAAAATATTTCGATCTGTTGAAAGCTTTTGATCTGTGTCCGCAAATCTACATTTATCCTGTAGATTAAGTTCCCGCAAATGTTTTAAATATTTTATAATCGAAGGAAGGGAAAAGTAACGGAAAAGTTCCTTTTGAATCAAAAGGAACTTAGAAACGCTTAGGTTGCTTTTAATTTATGTAGGAACTGTATCGGGAACTAGTTCCTCGTGTCATAGGGTTAACGGGAATTGGAACTGGTTCTTTTTCAAAAAGAACGAACCCAACTCGTCGGCCCCCGTGGCTCAGTCGATATGGTCACAGTCGACTAAGCGGGTGGTCCCGGGTTCGATTCCTGGCGCAGGCTTTCGGTTCGGTTCGGTTCGGGGTGACGAAAGAGGGAAGGGCAATCGCCGTCATCTCAGAAAGGAGAGAATAAACCCTCCCTTAGCCTGAACCAAAGTCTCAGCTATGAGGGAGGGGGGAGAGAAGGGGGAAAAGAAAGGGGAAAGGATTAAACAGAGAGATGAAACAATAAGGTTCTATATTCCATGAAGGATTTAGGATCCCTCAACTAATTCTTCCTGTCAACCTCCCCCCCAGGGAGGATGACAGAAAGAAAAAGATCGTCGCCAACCTTATTATAACATTTAATGACGGCCATCTTAAAAGGGAAAGTCAACCATACATAATCAATCAAATATTACATACCAAAAAATGCATACAAAAATACTTTCATGCAAATCATTCCAAAACAATTTGTAAGGTGAGATGCCAAAACAAACAACAAACAAGGAAATCATGACAAAGTGAACGGCCAGCACGCAAGTCAGCAAGTATAGCGGAACTCAAAATAAAAAATAGCAAAAAGCAGGCAAAATTTCATACAAACGTAGAAGTAAGCAAAATCACATATAAACATAGAAGTAAGCAAGAGCCCAGTATGCAAACCATCAAAATAATCATGTAATCCCGTTCCTATGCATGCTAAAAGCTACTATGTTGTTGATGCAAATATAAGTGGAGTATCATCAAAAATGAACAATAAAAACAAAAGTTAAATCTGAAATAACAGATTTGGAGTATAAACTAAGCATGGAATAACCATCGCTTTGATGCCCTGCACTGCAACACCCGATCAGATGTATAACCCTCATTTCCTCTCTTAAATCAGGAATCGACGAGAAATTCAATCATGACAAACATATTTTAGTCTAAGCCTCAAAAACTCTCAATGGACAAGAATAACAAGTCAGCATTACATATTGAGAGAACTTACACATACTTAACGACAACAAGTGAAGCCGATACACATCTCTTAAATCTCATCGTCAAAAAACTGATCATCAATAAACTGATGATGATCAATCAATAAATACTGATGACACTGCTAATATATGAATTGATTGAGATATCAAGGAAACATGTACAGCCAACCGTGGTGGTAATTATAATAATTATTATTTAATTTATATTTTTAGGTTTTTGTTTAAAAAATGATTAATATGCGTTTGGTGAACACGACTAGGGTCGTGGGGGTGTCGCATCGTCATCGACCAGTTTGTCAGAGAAAAATATAAACTCAAAAATAAAAGTGATTTAAGATTATTTACCTATTTACCTTCAATTTCCCGCAGCATACTTTGTTTATTTTTGGTAAGATTAAACTTACCAATAAAATCGACAGACAGCATTGCTGCATGGTCGTCAAACGAAAAATATTTTTTGCAATTCTAGTTTAAAAGGTATTGATGAGTTCTCGAGAAAAAGAGACTAACCGCCAGTGGCGCCCACATCGCAGTGACAATTTCCACCCGTGGTGCAGTCTCCGCGTCCGAAGCAAGCATGGGGACAGCTGTCTCCAATAAAAATGTCGTCCACAGCCCAACGCAGGTCACTCGCAACAGGTCCAACAGGTCGCCAACGAAACTGAGTCTGGCTAGTAAAGATCATGCAATTCGGATACACCAATTTACATGTGTGAATTCCCAGTGATATTAAATAAGCGTAATACGGGATTTACATTAGAGCTTTTCCTCGGAGAATCTTTGCTTGGCGAGCAACTTTTACAAACTTTTCAAATGTAAATGGATGATCGGAGTTAGCAAAATCTTGCTCGGATTTCTTGAAAAGTCGAAAAAGCTGCTCGCCAAGCAAAGATTCGCCGAGCAAAAGCTCTAATGTAAAACCTGTATTAGAAACGAAAGATATGTAACGTTGCAGTTCAATTGTTTGGGACACAAAACTTGTGATTCTACAGTCCGTCGATTCCCAGTGCGGCTCATTTTCGCTACAGTCGAGGAGCAAAAAATCACTATAATTCTTGATTTGAGCACATTTGTGGCACATACCTTGATACGGCATTGTCGGGAATTTGCAGTGAAATCCTGGTGAAACCCGACAACATGACTGACGAATATAATGTGGGCTGTCCGTATCGATCGTGGGAACATGAGTCAGTGGTTAATCCGGACGCCCGACATGGTGGTATGAGCATCTCCCAATTGTCTGCCAATTAAAACAAGATTAGTACTTGTTACCCAGTTAAACGTGTAGCATCGAAAATGGTGATCTATTAGTGCATGGATAGAACGGTTACCTAGACTGGAGGGATTCGTGGTGTACTCCAACACGATAGAGAACGGTTGCTGGATGCCACAAACACGCTCCAAATCACAACCAATGGCCAGCTATGACACAATTAAAAAAAAAATAGTAAAATAAAATATAATATTTTCGATTGACAAATAATTTAATATTAATAGTCAGTGACTATTTAAAATTAGTAGCAAATGATTATTTAAAATTGCTAGCAAATGATTATTTAAAATTAATAACAAATAATTATTTAAAATAAATAGTAACTGATTATTTAAAATTAATAATAAATAATCGGCATTACCTTGAATTGGAGCACATAATTTTTGTCGATAATCAGTTCCCTGGTTGTTAGACCAGCAACGGAGGTTTCGCCATTCCCAAGTTCATCTACCAGACAGTTCGCCACAAAAAAATTGCTTACATTGCTTCCACAAAAAGAATTTTGAATCTGAAAATTAAAATTCAATTCTTTGTATTTTTTTTACAAGTTTACGGTTTTTACAAGCAATATTACGATTCGTCGCAGCTCATATGGCTAAAAAGGTAGAATAGTGTTGCGACGATCCCGGGTTCGATTTCCAACGAGGATTCAAATTTCGAAAGAAATAGCACGTGCCAATTTTAAGCCAATTTAAGCATGTGTCAATTTTAAGCCAATTTCATTCAGCAAGTTCCAAATTTAAGCCAATTTCAGCACGCGCTAGTTTCAACACGTACCAATTTTAAGTTCGAAATTACCTTTCCGGAGGGCTGTGGCCACCACATTTCATCACGAGCGACTTCAGATTCGAACGTTTCATAAAAACTGTCGGGGTTAACATCAGATCCACCGATCGCTACGTCATCGATGGCCCAGCTCGAGGATGATGAACGTGAGCAGAGGTTGGCGCTGCTGGGCTGGTATCGCATTTGCCACCACCGAAAACGAGTATTGTATTGACGCGCTTCCACAGGAAGAACGATGTGTTCCGATCTGGTGGTTGTGTTCTTTCCAGCGACGATTTTTAGCTGATACAGAGTTGACCACCTCATGCCTAAAACAAACGAATCGACCGAACAAAAATAAAATGAAATGATATACGAAATAGTAAGAAAAGACAAATTATTAAAAATAAGAACGGAAAAAATGAGTTTATTAATTATTTATTTATCGACGAACAAAAATAAAATGCAAATAAAATGATATATACGAAATAGAAACAAAATGGACAATTTAAATAATAACTGACAAAAAAAAGGAATCTATTGTATTTATTACAAATTTTAATCGTCATCACTATGATCATACCATACCAGAGTCAGTGGAATACTGGACGTAGACATTGCCATCATCGACACAAGCACCGTCACGTTCGGTTTTCGAGGAACCAACGGCTGCAAAAACAAAGTATAAAAATCTGAAAAAAAAAAAATTAAAAAATTACGAACTAGTATTTAAACATCAATGCATACAGAAATTCGATGGGTAGTGTTGGGTAGGAACGGAACGGAAAAGTTCCTTTCCTATTAACTGGTTCATTTCCTAGGAACTGGTTCCTTTCCTAGGAACTGGTTTTTTTCCTAGGAACTGGTTTCTTTCCTAGGAATTGGTTCCTTTCCTAGGAACTGGATCCTTTCCTAGGAACTGGTTCCTTTCCTCGGAACTGGAACGTGGGTTCCTTTTCTGTGTAAATAGTTCCTTTTGACATAACCTTCAAATTTTCTACGAGGACAATTTTCCAAAGTCTCAGAGGAACAATTTTACAGCATCAAATAGGAATTGCCAAAGATTTTGATCTGTTGAAAACTTTTGGCCCGTGTCTGCATATCTACATTTGTCCTGTAGATTTTATATATTTTGTAACCGAAGGAACGCAAAAAATAATAGTCCGTTCTTTCGTTTCTTTTCCGGAACTTAGGAACGCTTGGGTTCCTTTTTTAAATTTTGAGGAACTGGAACGGGAGGTGGTGCCTTTTTTCATCGGAGGAACGGGAACTAGAACGAACCCAACACTGGCAGAGACAGCACATAATTATCCTACAATAGTTACCAGCTAACTTCACTCACTTTGCCAATCTCAGATTTAGCTCAACTGTTTCCAGCAGTCGAGTATTGCAACCATCAAACACAAGAGCCGAGGACGATCTCGGCATCAGCTTCTCTGGTTTAGCCACGGATCCACCTAAACTGAGACTCCAAACGGTCCGATTCAGCTCCAGTTCATCAAACCGATCGAACAAATATCTGTGCTCGGATAATAAGAGACCAGGGTGCAGAGGCCCCACGTACGCATCCCGTAATCCCCACTCGGATCCACCAGAAATCTGGGTCCAACGGAAGCGAACTGTTCCGATGAGGTTGAGCTGGAGAAGGACACGACGCCACCTGGTGGGTGCCTCGTACAGACTGGCGGGGCCACCGCCGTTATCCGGTCCCAGGCCACCGCGCGGCTCCCTGGTTTCGGCTACTGGTGACCAGGTTAAGCCTTGGTCGAGAGACCACTCGAGGTGAACAGCGGTGGTTGTGTAATAACACAGGTCACCATCATCCTCCTTCCAATCACAGCCGACCGAAATCTGAAATAGTAAAACACTAATTATTTATTTCAGAGTGAGAAATTTCGAGTACAGACTAGTCCACTTCCCTGAGAAAAGCTCAAATATCAAATTTTCATATTATTTAGCAAAATATTTTCGAAATTTTACTTCTATTAAAATTAACTCTACCCTATAATACTTTACTTGATATTAACTTTATATTATTGTTTGTATTTTTAGAAGATAGAAACACATGAACAAAAAATTCAATTTCAATATAAGCGCAATTTTCGAAATAATACTCCTATTATTCTACAAGATTCAACTACTGTCGATATTAATATTACATTGTTTGTATCTTTAGAAACAATATAGAAACGCATTAACAAAAAATTCGGCAGGAACCTCCTGAGTTTTCTTGACAGAATACAGAGGTGGTCTGTTCCATTGCCTTCCCCCGCGCATTACCAACAACCAATATCCAATGATCGACTACACACCGGGAATCGAACCCAGATCCGCTGGTCAGCTAGCGAGCACACTACCTTAAATTCAAGAACGTCTCCGTCGCTCACTACGACATCTCCAGTCTCCACAAACGAATTCTGATCCGAACTGCTCTTCCCCACCATCACCGGCTGTTCCGAGCCACAGAAGTTGGCCAACCGGATGTTACTGCGTTGCATCCACACGGTGTCCAGGTGCAGTGTCCCATTAGGTGGTGATTGGTTGTGACCGACGGTAACGGCGTACAGAGACCAATCGCCAGCGCCCGGTCCGCTGTGCTGTGGCTGCCACCAGCGTATTGAAGTACCCACAGCCCTCGCTTCAGGTGGTAGAACAATTATGATAGGACTGGAGCAAAAAGAAAACACAATTATTAATATTACGACCCGTCTGGCCCAGTCAGTATTGCGACAGACTGCGGTGCGGGTGGTCCCGGGTTCGATTCCTGGCGCAGGCCATCATAAACAAATTTGGTATTTTTTACGGATCACCCAAAAAAAATTTTTGGGAATCCGTAAAGCATAAATCATCCAAAAAATATTTTTTCCCAAAAATATTTTGGTAATCCCAACTTTACAGATTCCGCCCAAAACATTGTGGTAATTCCTACTTATAGGGACAAATATATTTTTCCTTTTAAAAATGAATGTACCCAACACTTGTCTAGTATAAAAATATTGACCTATTAGCAGTCGCGTGTTGATCGTGGCGCAGAATCTCGAGGGTGAACCAATCCAGTCCTCCATTGACCGAATACTGCACAAGTACACTCTGATTGAGATTGGTGGGCAGCCGCAAACAGCCAAATCGAAATCCAAATCGCAAGATCAACGATTCTCTCAAATCCATGGTCACTGTCTCAGCTAGCCGGCTACAGCCCTGAATGAATGGGAATGGAAATGGTAACAAAATGTACGATCCGTCTAGCTGAGTGGGTATGGCAACAGATCGGGACCGTGATCCTGGGTTCGATTCCCAGCCCTGGCTCTCGTTTATTCGTTATCCAGGGGCTAGTGGTGAAAATGTACCCCTTCACATATTGCCTAAGCAACACGAAGGGTACAGCAGTCCTGCAGTGATGTTCAGTAGTCAGGGCAATTTCCCAAAAAAACAATAATAATGGACAGCTGGACTGCTGCAATTCTCGGTGATTCCTCTGAGACGTTCGGTTCACTCAATACAATCGGACAAAAACATCCAACCACATGCAACCTGCTTTTTATCAACTCTACAAAATTCATCAAATTTCAAGAATAGTTAGACAAAAGTAGTTGTGATTACCCCATAAAAATGTAGCGATGTTTCACTTCCCACCGAACCACAGATGGTGGAGACGACTACACCCCTCACCAACCGCCATCGCTCCGACCTAACACCCTCCAGAAATTGATCGTGGAAGCCAGTGAGAAAGGAGACGTCGGGTCGATCGCAAACAGCACCTGTCCAGCCTTCGCCGCATCTTAAATCAACAAGTGTTTGGTTTCGAAGAATTCCTTGTATTTCACCTAGCGCCGTGGCCGTTATTTGACAAAAAAATGAACTCAGTATACAGCAGCAAACGTCGCCAACATATATTAAGAATAAAAAAAACCTAGAAAATAAGAATTATTATTATTGACTGGTATGTACTTAACTTTTGCTTTCAATTTGCCGCAGAATACTGAGTTTATTTTTTTGGTAAATCAACAGTCATGAAAAATCAACTTCTGTGACATTTGAAACACGTGCAACACGCGAGATAACTCACGATGTAAAAGCGTGTGGTCACGTGCTTCACAGTTTGTAAGACCTTTGGGCTGGACTGCCGCCACGTGTTTTATACACGGAATTATAAAAAATATAACTCACGTGCACCGTGACAATTTTTCTGTGACATTTCAAACAAGTGATTTTTTAATTTATAATTCCGTGTTGAAGCACGTGGCGGCAGTCCAACCAAAGGTCTTACAAACCGTGAAACACGTGTAACCCACGATATAACTCACGTGCAGCGTCCCTCGTCGCATCTGCCGCGGCCATTACACGCGCCAGCACACTCGCCACCAATGTAGACGAAGCCCAGTGACCAGGTGTCACGAGGGTCGAAGCCGGTCGTTTGCGACCAGCGGAATCGAGTGGCCTTTGACCTGCGGAGGACGAAACAAGTTTATCAGGCACTGGACGAAACTAGAAATAAGTGTTGGGTTCGTTCCTTTTGAAAAAGACAGGTTCCAGTTTTCGTTCCTTCCATGAAAAAATGACTTAGTTCCCATTACAGTTCCTGCAGAAATTAAAAGGAACCTGGGCGTTTTTTTTCATTTAAATATTTACACACATTTTCTCGGCGAAATTTTCGAGTACGACTTGCGCCCTCATCGTCGTACGGCCGTTTTGTGTGTAATTTTGTGTGAAAATGTGTGTAAATCTTTAAATTTGTCACTACGTCAATTAAAAGTTTTCTACCATATAAAACTCATCGAACGTCCACAATGCGTGATTTATTCCAGTCACAAAATGATGTGCAGCCATAACACCAC
>JAUJYS010005208.1:0-11236 GCA_033995665.1 Melogona broelemanni
AATTCTCTACAGTTGTGGTAGATTTTCAACAGGTTATAAGCTAGCATGGTTATGCATTAGTGCTGGGATTCACAGGTTGTTGTAAGACAAAATCTGATTGTAAGTGTAGTTCAGATACTCTCCACCGTGACAGTGGCGCTGCGATGCATAATAAAAATTGAATGCGAATCGCGGAGCCACTGACCCTGTGGGGAAATATGTGAACTAAACTTATTACCAGATTTTTGTCTTACAACAACCTGTGAATCCCAGCATAGATGATTAATTTTCTAAATTTCTGTTTGTTTTTGGACATAGTTTCTAATAAATTAGTTTAGTTTCATTTAATCTTCAACTTTAACATTTAATTTAGATTCCATTTATTTCTCTACAGTTGTGATAGATTTTCAACACTTTATATTACTGATTTTATTTGCGTTTAATCAGTTCCTCAATTAAAAAAAAAATCAAATCAAAGACTACATCTATCTCGGTGTGTATTTTATACCCCACACCTTTAATCAATTTTTTAGTCCCAACAAAAGACAATGGGGGCCCAGTCGAACCCACAATCCCACTCCGACCCGCAGCACCTGAGGGCGTTTCCCGGCCAACATCATATTAGCCGTGCTCCATTCTCTACGATTTCACCGCAAGATCATCGAGGTCCATATCGCACTTCCCTCCCACCCCCACCCACACCACCCCTCACCATAATTGAGTATCGCGATACGCATAGAGCACCACATGAGAGCGCGGTTAAAAATGGCTAAATGGTGGTGGAACCTCCCACCACCCCACCATCGCCCATTTAATTCGATTGTGGGTCATCCGGCCAGATGACCCCGACGCTATAACCTCTGACCCCCACCCCAACCCCACTACGCTAGGTGGAGAACCGCAACGGGCCGGCGGCTATGCGTGCCGAGGAAAGATAAAAGAAAATGTTGCACCCCGGTCAACTCACACGACGAACGGGTCATTAGCTCATCGGTGTAATTTGGGAAAGCTGGTCCAGCCAACAATTACCCTGGATGTATCTGCGGAACGTCTCTCGCATTGGATAAAAGAAATACCACGTGCATGTATTATTTATCATAACAGATGAAATTTCTACTTATACAAATGTTATAGTGCCCTTATATTTAATTTTCAATTTTATTTTTAAACAATAATTTTTACAATAAAACAATAATTTTTACTACCAACGAAGTCGCTGTTTCCCATATTCCCTGGTCGGAGATACCGCCATAATCGATTGTTAAACTACAACAGCTCCTATCACCATTTCACTATGTTAAAAAAATGTTATTAAATGTGTGTCTGGCACAAACTAAGTTAATCTCCCCACAACACTTAAAACAACTCAGCACACACACACCATCATTATCAAGCAATGATTTAGTATTGTGGCGTTCTCAATTTTCCCAATAATTTATTCGGCGCTTATGGAAGACGAGGGTCAAGGGTCAGACCCAGTATTATCTACAAGCGAGAGACCCTATAACCTCACATACTCTAAATTGACTTTCTCCCGAAGATGCAAAGTGCGTTTGCAGCACTTGATCAATACAGAGTATACATATCGATTAAGTTTCGTCTCGCTAACAAGACGTAAAAAAAATCCCGGCTATATCCATCCACTTACCTATAAATATTATTTATCAATTCTCCAGCGGAGCACCCAATACACAGAATGGGGCTAACCGATTAGAGCCGCCTTTTCCAATTATTTCCCTCGCTCGTGGTCGATGACAACCAATTCGGGGTTAAGGGGTTAAGGGGTAGACGTGGTCGGGGGTTCAATCTTCAATCTTGGTGCCACCACCAAACCTTCTTTGAGAGAGCATACCGTCTCACCGATGATGCCATAGACCACCACCATGATGAGGTCGTGACGATGTAGACCTCGGGGTCGGGGCTCGGTTTATGGAGAGTTGCGCCCCGGGGACACAAAATACTCGAGTAGGTTGATTCCTCCGGCCCTCCCTTCCTTCAGAGCCGGTTCTTTCATGATTTTCGGGTCCAATCGTACACTTATGTTATTTTAAAAAATGGTGGGGAATCAGAAAATATGCCGTCAAACCTAAATCCTATTTTTGAAATGCATTCCAATTCTTGATAGCACAAAAAAAAAATTGAACTGGCATCCAACATCACGAAATTTCCATTTAGTCAGAAACTTGGATAAGTAAGCACATTTTTTTAATTAAGATTTCCTAACACATCATACACAAATTTTAATGGTCAGAAAATTCAAGATGATGTTTTTGTTTATTTTATTTTATAATTATAAATCTTTGTGAATACCTTAAATTTAGTTAAAACAGGGACGTAATTTTAGTTAGTATCCACCGCATGGCTATATCATCAACGCCACCCTATTATCAATTATATTCAATTTTATCCCCCCTATCCAATTCAATTTCGTTATCTGACTCGCTCGTAATGGGGGTTTCGTAATAACGAGGCATATCTACCCCCCTTATCCCCCTCCCTCTTCCACCTTTCGCTTTCACCTGCGTTTAAGGTCGGTCACGACATTCAACCTGGCATTCATCTCTCCACCTCTCCTTTCTACCTGTATATAGAGGGGTTGGACAAAATAACAGAAACAGCTTCTATTAGGTAAACGAACAGAAATGTTTCCATCACTTTGACCAACCCCTGTATTTCTTTCGCTCGGTATTGGATGGCGGGAGAGAGGTTAAGAGCCCCGCGTCCCGGGTCTCCTTTCTCCCCTTCACGTTAACCCCGATCGACCAAAAAACCTGCTCGGGGCACAGACAAAAAGGCGGCTATGGGGAACTGCACCACGCAGGTCAAAGAGCGCAAAGGAGAGAGTTTATAGAGAGCTGTGTGTTCCCCCACCCTCCACCCCGACTCCTTCTCGTCAATCTTTTAGCGAGTAAAAAATCGAATAAATCTTTCACAAGTCGGGATTACAGATGCAAGATGGGGGATTATGTAAAATGAGGTGTCACTTAACACAGCGAAGTTGCGAACAAGCGAAGACCCAACACACGGCTTTCAATTGCCTCATAGCTAGGACCTCGGTCGGGCTAAGGGATGGGAGATTCCCCCTTAAGGGGTGATGGTGAATTACATGTGCATTTTTGTATGGTGTGATTTGCCAATAAAATAGCGCATCAACAATTATACTAACTATAAAAACTTCAAATTTGCTGAACCGATGCTATGATGCGTCTTAGAGTCAAAGAGTAACAAAGGTTTTCGTAATTCATTGTAAAGAAATTGATTGCAGGCTCGCTTCTTCTCGTCAGTTCAGCAAATTGTAAAGATGTCTCGTTTCAATCCCTCAAGTACGAGTACGAATTTAAGTAATGCTCTGACAAACGATTATCGAATGGAATGAAGATAAGCGGGATCATCTTCCAGCATATCTTATTAAGCAAGATGATCACAAGTATGTGTGTGTCTTAGCTGCCCGCTTCTCACGATCTCACCACGAGACCTCTCAGCTCCGCTCCAGGGAGAGAGAGTGCGTGGGGTGGGCGTCATAAGAGCTGAAGGAGGTCTCGGGGGTGGGGGAAACTGGGGTCAGAAGGGCGCTGGGATGAGGGCGTGACTCGGGTGTCTAGGCAGAGCCGGCGGCGTGCTTGCAAGCCCTGCCAGTCACACGCGGGGGATGAGGTTAAAGCGCATGCGCAGATCAACAATATTGACGTCGAACTCGGCACGCATTAAAAGTGTCAGAGGATGAAATGGTTTGAGTTAAGAAAACATTTAGCGATCACCACGCGCCTGGTGTCCAAACCAATAAATACGTCGGTTTAAAAGTTTGTCAAAAACAAGGCTCATGTCATGTACTGTCGACAAACACGGAGGCATGGAGTCTCTTGTGTAATTGTGAGGAAAATGAAAATTGAGGAAAGTGATAATGAATGATGGATTCGGCCAAAAATTACTTTTACTTTTTCAATTCAACTTGTTTTTAAAATAGTTATCCAAAGTTCAAGCAGACTAATCAAAATTACCTTCAATTTATTTTATACTAGTTGGACTCTGCTCAGAATAAGATTGTTTAGTTTAGTCCTCCCTCCCTCCCCTCACTACAATTGTTGGCAACCAGTACATGCACGAAGGCGACCGTTGCATTAAGTAATCAGGGATTGCGCACGAACAAGGAGCAGCAACAAAACGCGAAATGCAACATTTGTTTACAATCTGCAACTAAAAATTTGTATATGTTCACTACCAACAAATTCGTATTTGTGAGCTTAAAAGCCAAAACACAAGCTAAAAAGTTTGAACCAAAAAGGTTGCCCTAGGATCTGGCCAATCGAGGCTCACAATGAAGATGAGTAAATAAATCCATGAGCGAGCCCGAGTTTATTTTTTGTCGATGGTGTTTCCAGAGACCAGATCGCCACAACAAAAGCGAGGTGGGGCTCGCGCGCGCACGAGAGATTATCCACATCCGGCGACGTCATCTAGTTCTTTTATCAGGCCTAGGCACGAACTAAAAGGCGATTTAAATGAATAGAACGCGGGAGTTTCAGAAATCGGCGTTGTATTGTGTGTGTGCGTGTGATGAGCAACAGGTGTGACCAAAACTGAAACGTCAACGTTCTAAATAAAAAAAGAAGGGGAAAAAAATCTAGTCTGACATTCAGTCATCAGGCGATTGAAATAATACAGAACAATGAAAACTGTTTTTTTTTTAAATATAATTTAGAAAAACAAACAAATTTAGGAGAATCCCACCGACGTAGCATCATCGTCACCGCCCTGTGCTGATCTTATCTCCTTCTCTCGAAACAGAACAATACCAATAACGAGAACAACAAACATCAGGGGGCACGATTTTAACTAGCGTCGGGCAGAGAAAGAACCTTCAAACTGGGCTTTTGTTTCCAACTGGACGAGATAATTCAGCGTGTCGATTTTTTTACCGTCAAAATATATCGAACAGAAAAAGAGAGGGCGAGGGTGTTCGTTCCTTTTGAAAAGGAGTCAGTTCCAGTTCCTCCGATGAAAAAAAGAACCAGTTCCCGTTAAAGCTTTTTTTTTAATTAAAATAAACTTGGTTGGTAAGTTCCTTTTCAAAAGAAACCTGGAAATTTTCCGTTTCTTTGATTGCAAAATATTTAAAAACATTTTCGGGAACTAGTCTACAGGACAAATGTACAGTAGATTATCGGACACAGACCAAAACCTTTTGACAGATCAAAATCTTTATCAATTTCTGTTTGATGATGCAAAATTTTTCTGCTGGCGAGACTTTGAAAAATTGTACTCGTAGAAAATTGAAGGTTATGACAAAAGGAACCCTTGACACAGAAAAAGGAACCCCCAGTTCCTAAGCAAAGGAACAAGTTCTTAGGAACGGAACTTCTCCGTTCCGTTCCTATCCAACACTGCGGAGAAGGAGGGCAGGGGTGGGGAGCAACATTGCGTGACAATGTGACATTATTATTGTCGACAAACGACTCAGGCGTACACACCGACTAAACAGGAAAAAAATAAACATTGACTGTGGGAAAACAAAAGAAGCCTCTGGCGGGCAATTGACGAATTCGTGATTGCTCAAGTAGTCGTATCACTGAGATGGTGAAAAGGTTTTTAAGAAACTGCGGGAGGTGAAATCTGCCCCCATACTTGACATTTGGTCTCCTCCATTTTAAAAGCACAGGTGGGAACTGGAAATAAAAGAATGCCTGGGATGACGTGTCACTTCTATTGTCATACGCGGCATCACTGAAGTAATTGATGATAATCCCCAATCTACCTGTATATGCTCATTGATATCAGGGAATCGCAACATCGGATGTATTATTGTGCTGTAGTGATTATGGCCTTGTACCAATACACCAATGATCACGGGTTCAATTCCCGACTGAAAGCTACCGAAAGCCGACTGAAGGCAAAAGTAACTCTACACAGAAAATGATCCCCCGTTCCAATTCCTCGAAAAAATAAAAGGAACCTATGGGTTCCTAGTTCCTCAAAAAATTTAACCAAGTCCTAGGAACGGAACTTTTTCCTTCCGTTCCTAACCAACACTGGTCAGGTACACCATGAAGAGCCCCACCTAGGAATGAAGCCTAGGCTCGCCAAATTAAGCAGGTCGTCGGGAGAGAAGAGGGCATCGGCATCCAGATGGACTTGAACCGTGGAACACCAGCATCCCACACACATGCAGATCGAGATAATCGGTCGAATATACTGTCAGTGAGTCAGTCTCACCCCAACCAGATAAAACACACGTCACACGCACGCACGTGCAGCGGAAACTGATTGACTTTTCCCCATTCCCATTGTGTGGGAGCAGTCGGACATCCGGTTCCGGTGATCGGAATGGGCAGAGGCAGAGAGGCCGACGTCGAAAGAACGCGCTCGAATCGTCATGCCGCTTTATCTATCTCTCTCGCTCTCGTGCTGCTGGTACTGCTGGTGGTCACGCCACTTCGACTCGACTGAATAAGGTTGCCAAATTATATCCAAAAGGATGACACGTCTTCCTTTATGCTTTGAGGCAAACAAATTTACACTTGAGTGCTTGACACAAAGTTCTAGTTGATAGAGGATTTTTTAATTAAAAAATGTCGTTCTTTCTCATTATATCTCTGGGCTACTCAATATAGTTTTAAAATTATCTCGCGCTGCGCGCGTTCTTTTAGTTGTTTAGCAGCCAATTAAGAACATTTTCACTAAAAATAGTCAGCTCCGAACTTTTCTCCTAAATAGGTTGAATTACCAATGTTAAAAATCATTTTATTTTTTATGTTGTAGTTAATACTTTCATTAGAATTAAACGTTTATATATTTTTTTAAATTATAAAACTCCAAAATATCGATCATTGCAATTGAATGCAGAATATATTTCGTACTCCCTTTTCATACTTGCATCTGGTAACCAACTTATCCTCCCAAGTATTGCTCACTATTTCCCCCACCTGATTCTGATTTCTGAACCTGTGTGCACGAGTTGTACACACGATGGGAGGATGCGTTAATGCATCCAGCAAGGAAGGGGGTGGGATGGGGAAGTGGGTGGTTGAAATTTAGGCACGGTCCGACGTTCATTTTCATTTGTACATTCGTCGTCCATCGGCCGTGATGCTCCGTGAGCCTCTAGCGCGCTCCACCCATCATCATCCCCATTTGGCCATTTCTATTCGGATCCCCCGTCAAACTTTAATTGTCATTAACCAAACAGCATAACGAGGAAATCCTTATAATAAAGCCGCTCGCGCCCTCAGCGCCCCCTTTACACGCGGGTGAGCCTTCGTGACGTCACTGGCGCGCGTGCAATTTTTTTTTTTTTTGTTACAGGCATTGTGTGGCCACATCGAAATACAGACTACATGTGCGTCATAGATTTATTCCCATTAAAATCGCAATTTCTTTTCATAAACACAAACACAGTTTCGTCATTATACCTGGTTAAATTTCCCGTTTCGTCAATTTTTAGCTAATATGTACAGTACTCTATATTTACTACTATAGCGAACAAGAGGGAAATATCGGCTGAACTTTGATGTTCCTGACCGCGAAGATGTCCAATTGAAGATGTCATTGTAAATGACTGAACACCGAATCACTGATCTAAACGGAAGCGCGCACTGGCATTTAAAATGTGGCTGCATTTTAGCCGGATTTAACTTTTCGCCCGAATTGTTTACCTTATAATTTCTCAGTATCAGCCTTTCTATTTTTACTTGTCTGAAACATTTAAAAAAAAAAAAGAGTAATTCGACTTCATCATCTAAGCCCATACCTCTGTTTAATAATGCCTATGAAACTTGCTTATTTGATCATCTAATTTTATTCGCTCACTTTGGACTCCCCCATCCCAACGACAAAAATGTCTGCGTGTGTTTGCCTACAGAAATAGATGACGCGCTTGCTACCAGAGTCGTGTATTGCGTGACCAACGTCTGCGCAAATATTTTTACCCCGAGAGAAAATTCGGCTGATGAAATTTCAACAACATCGTGCGTTGTGGAGAGGAGGCAGGGGGTGAGGGTAATACAGGGGAGGGCCGCGGGGGGCTAGAGGAGGGCCAGGGGGTTGGCCGATCCCTCACGAGCCCAGCGCGCGCCCCCATTCGCACGTTCGATGGCGCGCGCCCCGCCATCAGCCTGGCGAGCGAGCGAGCGAGTACAACAGGTTGGGCGTTCGGGTGTACGGGGTCGCGCATCCTTTCCACAGCACGCATTCACACACACGCACGCTCACATGCACTCACTCGTCCACGCGCGCCGCACGCTCTACTGAATGACGTCACTAGGCGCCAGCGCCGCCAACATTATCATTCTTCGAACAACATCGACGCAAATTCGATTCCACCGAATCGACTGTCTGCGGCGCCGTGCACACTCATGCACGAGTTCATTTCGACTTCCGGGAAAAGCGCGTGAGATAGAGAGCGCGTGACGGCGTGACGTCGCCATCACGTGCTGCCAGCGGTTGACGAAGCGAGCACCAATCACCATCGCAATTGCGGTTCACATCCCAAGGCAGGTCACAACGTGTAGTTGGGGGAAGTGAAACTCATCGGGTCTCAGCAAATTATATTTTCGATTATTTTCCAAGGGGTGAGCAGATTTGAAATAAAAATTAAACGCAGCAGGTTCAACAGATCTGTCTGGCAACTTAAGCTTCTGTCTGTGAACACAAAATTGAAAAACCTGTTGCACTAGTTTTAGCTTTTCCGGGTATTATTGCAGAGAACGATTTCGAATTACATCGCTTTTCTAATGATTAATGCAGTCAGTCATTCATTCGACAAACAATTATCATTATTCTGTTACAGCTCGCTAAAAAATAATCAGGCATATGATGACAGTGTTGTGAGGCCAACGATCGGATTTTGGTCATCCGAAGTAAATATAGAATCAATTTTCGGTGAACAAACCGAACTATCACGGCTCCCACGCTCCAAAATGGTTCCCGAAAGACAGTCCGGAGGTCCCGCGGTCGGGAATTGAACCCGCGAACGCTGGACCCTTTTCTCGTATTTGGAAAAATGATCACGCCATGTTCAGAGAACAGCAATCAGAAGCAACACGATGACGAAAGTCAAGGGAGCGACAGTCCCCCTCCCCCATCCCGACACCCAACCCTCTCCCACACACAAGCACCCAATTGATATAATTTATCAGCAGCGCAAAGACGAAGCTCATTAAAGTTGTACCGAGCGAATGTGGGAGATGCGACCCCGCCGAGTGTAACCCCGCTTGCTTCTTCCCGCATATATTCCGCACATCCGCCACCGCAGATGAAATCTAGCCACGGAGGGAGAGAGCGCGCGATAGAGCGGGTAGACGTTGTCCCTGACCGCCCCGCTGACATGGAGCCGACACCTCCTGACATGACCAGACGACCCTTGAAGACGACCTCCGCCCACCCGGCCACGCGAACGCCTCGCGTCACTTGTCCTCGTTCCCACGCCACAACCACCAGCACAACCACCAGAGACACTGGCTGAGCCAGAGAGAGCAATAGCACTGTCTCTATCGCGTGGTTTCATCGCAGCAAAAGCAAATATAGCGAGTGGGTGGAGATGGGAGATGGAGGCTGACACCACCCTGCGATGGGACGGGCAAGTTCTTGTGCGCGCTGAGAGGAGGCGATAAGTTAAAGGAGTGGGGGTGAAGTTACACCGGAAATGCTCAAATTCATTAGAACGTTTAACTGGGATTTCGAGTGCAACAAATATTTGAGTGAGCATCAACCCGCTTAGGCCATTCCTAAGTTTGGCAATGTAGGTACTAGGTTCACTCGCCTGTTTTATGTCAGACGGTTAACCATCTTCAAAAATATTTTGACACAATTGGCTTTCTCTAATGGCAAAAAAAAAAATTTTTTTCACCAAGAGTTCACTAACAGTTTACCTAGAGTTGAAATCAAAATTTGGTTTGCTTAAGTTGCCAAAGTTGATACGCAAAAAATAACATGGTTAACAGAATTAAATGAGATGGTAATTTTAAAAGACCAAATATCGTGAGATATACGAGCCCGCCTGATACAAATGACATCAGCGAAAGTTTAAAAAAAAGTTCTGAAATCACAAATAGACCAAAATAATGTTACTGACTTTTAAAAAAGGTGGAGGGAAAATGGAGACCGTTAACGGATGAGTTACAAGTATAGGCAAAAGCATTACCATCTGTCTAATTAGATCGGCCGGGCCTCGGCGTCGACCCCCGTGGCTCAGTGGATATGGTGACAGTCTACTAAGCGGCTGGTCCCGGGTTCGATTCCCGGCGCAGGCTTTCATTTATACGATCTTGTGGAAGTGGAATGTGCCCCTCACACATTGCCACAGCGACACGAGGGGTACAATAACCTCTTGTAGTGCTATTCACTACAGTGATCCAGAATAATAAAAAAGTTGAAATTTACGCGTATTTATCATTTGCATATTTAATTGCAATCTCGTTCGTCTCCATCGTTCCAGTTCTGCGATTTAACTTGTAAAAAAATCTATCTACAATTTAGACGGTTGCGGTAAAATGATTTGAAAAGTAGCGACAGCGCAATTTCAGGGAGGTTATACTTGATACTTTGTTATTTCCTTTTGCCCGCAAGGGGGCGTAGTACACAAAGGGTGTGTAGTACGCGACTAGTAGTAACCTGCGTTTTTAATTTCGTGTGTTGACATGAACGCTCGCAGTATTTAGTATACTTATCAGTTACCGCGCCACATCGTAAAAATGTGAGTAAAATGTAAGCCGACATTAAAAGCTAGTCAAACGTTGTAGATAAAGTAGCGGCCTGACTTGTAGCGAACGAATGAATAATTAATGACGTAGACAAAATGAACATCAAACGTCGGGAATATGAATAAAAAACAATGTTCAAGCCGAAAGGTTGCAGTATAAAAAGAGAAAGACCAGTGTTCTTTGTTCTCAATGGTTAATTTGGTGTACCACCCAATAGTGCAATGAACAGGGAACGCTAATAAAGTTTAATTAACCGATGTCTACCCCAACCGCGAATCGTACTAGGAATCTTAAAAATGAATCTGATATTATTTAGATTTGAATAGTAATTGATCACTTAATTCCACCAAGATGCGAGACTTGAACCTACACACTGTGTATACTCAACTTTTTTCCCTATAGGCCACAATATATATATATTTTTTTTTTTTAAATCACCGAAGCGCCTAGTGCACTATAGGATTACTGCACCCTCGTGTATGTGGAGATATATGTGAGGGGCAAGGAAGGGAAGGGAAGAGGGATGGCAGCTGGAATAGCCAGACTGCAGGATCCACCCCTAA
>JAUJYS010005209.1:0-11236 GCA_033995665.1 Melogona broelemanni
CCTGTCGTGCACGAGGCGCTACGGTGATTTAAAAAAAAAAAAAATAATAATCACAGAACAGGGAAGCCCAGGACAGGACTGGGCGAGACGAACGACGGGAGCTGGCGAGGCTCCAAGCAAGAGCATAAATAGATTAAACCTTTACAAAATTTAATACAATGTCGTTTTGTAAACGAAATAAACCTTACCTTGCGTTTTTCCTCAATCTATTTTATATTTTTTTGTGACTTACATTTTATTTCGTTCACAAAACGACATTGTATTTTATTTCGTAAAGGTTTAATCTAATTTTATGCTCATGCTTGGAGCATCGTCAGCTCCCGTCGTTCGTCTCTCCCAGTCCTGTCCTGGGTTACCCTGTTCTTTGATTTTACATACAAGACGACACTTTATTTGCCGGTACATGAACCTATTTCACGGATGATGTTAAGGCCCATGCTAGTGGTCATTCGTGGTAAGTAAATGTACAATTCGTTTTTTTTTCTTTTACTATGTCTCAAGAAATTATCGATTGTTCTTGTTATCATCGATAGTTTCCCTTGAAGTGGTGTGTGATTTATATCCGTGATCCCGGGCTCAATTCTTAATAATCGCTAACCTTTCTTTGGAGATTTTCTCTTGTCTGTTCTCAATGCTTAATTCTTAATAATCGCTAACCTTTCTTTAAAATGGAGATTTTCTCTTATCTGTTCGAGGTTATTGCATATGTTAGATTTCTGTCTAGGTTTGAAGAATCTAAGAAAAATTCCTTTGGTGCTCCTATAAATTTCAAACTGAAAAAAAGTTGGTAATCCATTCAGCTGGAGGTTCCTCTGTTCAGAGATACCTGTAGTTTTCAACAATTTTATCTTAAAAAGGAAACAACCGATGCACAGACGCAATAATTATTATTGGATCGAATAAAGTGAAAAAGATGGTGATGTTACACTGATGTAAAAATAAGTTTTGTAATGGAAAATCTTTTTTTTTTTTTCAAATAAAGTGAGTCGAATTTTTTCGAATGAAAAAAGAAAGTACCACCCGTCTAGCCCAGTCGGTATTGCAACCGACTGCGGTGCGGATGGTCCCGGGACCCGGGTTTGACTTCTGGCGCAAACTCTCGTTTATTATTTTTACAGATTAGATAATTATATTAGATATAAGAAAATGTACCACTCAAATTTATTGCCTATCAACACGAAGGGTAAAGAATCCCATGTAGTGATCAAGAACAAATTTAATAATTATTTTTTTTTTTTTTTTTATTAATAATTATAAAATACGGCGGCAGCCGACGCTAGGTGGCGCTCTTAAACAGCTCCATTATCCTGTCCTGCCCCCGCGTCGTCGCCTAATTGTCGTATCACGCGTCGTCTTGGGACGGCGGCGAAGGAAAAACACCGCTTAACATTTTAAGAATCGTGAAAGGAAGCCCCGCGACCACGCTCCCACAATGGCAGCCCTTCTAAACGAGATCAGAAAAATCTTCGCCAATTTTCAAATTAAAAAAAAATATATATATCATGCTCCCATCACGTCTCTATACACACACTCGCACACCGCCCGAATCAGTCAAGTGTCTCCCCCACAAGCCAATTTCCGATTGAGAAAAAAAATCCCAAGTCTTCGCAGGCTTTTTTCAATGGTGGAGAGGGGTGCGTTCTTAAATCCCTTTCTCCATCGGTGTCCGGTGACTCGTATCTGGCCGGTAGGGCACCCGGAATGAAAAACGCCCCCGCCATCTCGAAGTAACTTGACGTTACGTCCATCGGAGACCGAGGCATGCTAACCGAGACGACAGCCGCCATTTGCCCCTCGGAGCGGTCTCGAAGCGCTTTGATCAAAGCCAGGCGTTAAATTTGTTGAGTCAGCGTTGGCCGCTCTTTTTGTGCAACAAAAACTGTTTTTCTATCCATTATAACAATCTCCAAGGTATATATCTCTTTTTTTCTTCTTTTTCGTCTTCTCCTTCTCTCCCTCCTTTCTTCACGTCGTGCCCCCTCCGTTCCATTCTTCGGCTCCGTAATGGCCCGGCATCGGCAATTTTGGAATTGATGATAGCTATGACCGGTGGAAGCCAGAATTGTAATGGATAAAAAAGGCCGGATTCATGCGATTTCTATCTGTCCGGTTTTTTCGTGCTTCGACGCCATCTAGTGAGCGTAGCTGCAAATATTATATTTTCCTTTGATTTTGTCCAAACGGTAGAAAATAAAATTTGATCTACTTCCCGAGTGATGTTAAGGGACATGCTTGTGGTCATTCGTGGTAGATTTCTGTACAACTCGAGGTAGAAAGTAAAATTTGACTTGTTTGCCAATAGGTGGCGATAGTGGATTTATTATTTGTAATGAAGACTCAACCACGCCACATGGCGGTATTCTGATTACTCCCACGGTCCATAAATTGCATCACTTTTGATGTATTTAACCCATTCGTTATACAGTATAATATATTGAAGTCTTAAATTTTTTCAATTTTGAGCACTTTAAAAAAAAAATTGTCTTTTTATTTTATTGAATATTAACAGTATCGAGCGCAATAATATTAAGGTGAAAATTAAAATAAAAAATTGCCACGCAAAAAAATATTTAATTTTTTTTACTGCCCACTGTCAACTAAGGGCGAATAAATGCGACATTAAACAGTCGACTCGCGCAAATTTTCGTGGCGCTTTTTTTCTATTTTTTCACCGGTCAACAGTTCGAAAAAACTATTGAATGCCTCTGTAATATCGTCGATTCAAAATCAGAATTAACACATACATTTTACGAACACTAGTCGAACTGAGTGTGATAGTACGACAATGTTTGTCCATCAGGTGCAGAAGGAGAACATAAATACAATTTGTTTCGACCACGAGGTCATTTTCTAAGTGACACTTTTGGAACATCTGAATATTTTTGTTGCATCATGCCGCCTCGATGGCATTTATTTAACCAATTGCTTCCAATTGGTTAAATAGAAATGCCTTTGTCGCCACCACTGCAGACTGCATCGAACCGATCAGTTACCGTCCAATTTGGAGAACGAGCTCATTCAGCTCAGGAACGGAAATGAATTTATCCTGGGCCTCCTGGGGAGAAATGAATAAGACTGCATCCCTCGTATCATCCATACACCAAGGAAGGGTCATCATGAGTCATGGCATTTGGCAAAAGATAGATGGGTCACCGCTCCTCTCAGGTTCGTCTTTAATCTTCATGTGACAATAACTGCTCATAAAAAATGGATTAAAAATTGATTAATATTACTGAGCGACAGCGGCGACTTTGATCCGAGGGATTCGAAACACCAATCACCGATATTCTTTGTTCCTTCCTCGGTTAACATTAAATATTTTCTGGTGCATTCGTGGACACGTGAAACTCCTTTCAGATGCTCGAAGGAATGCACTTCCATTTGTTTTCGGTTTGATCCGCCATCTTGATTTTGTCAGCGATACAAGATACTTTAAGCTCACATTTTCTTAAATTTTTTATTTGATTTTCCTCCCGAGTTAAAACAATATTCCATCCTCATATCCATGCCAAAGCATGATTATGGCAGACCTACCTTATAAAGGTATCGGTGACAGTCTCACACAAGCCATAAAATAATGGTTGCGGAGAAAATCGTTTTTTCCCTTAGCGCTTTAGCTTGTTAACTTAAAATGTCGGAGCACGGATGATCCAACATTTAACACGAGCAGTCTGGAGCAGATCATCTCCATATTTATAAAATTACTTACAATACCACAATTGACAATATTCCTGTTGCATTAAACAAAATGTATAAAAGTGATTACTTGAAGAATATGTAGTTTTTGTGTATTCTAAGCTTTTCTTTCAAATTTTAATTTTTGTATTATCGACAGGAGAGGTATTTATACACACCTTTAGACTTTACCCAACAAGTAAAGGCACCTGAAATGACTTTAAAAAAATTGAGGCAGGGTCAGTAGTCTCTGGTGACTCAATTTGAATAAATCTTTTATTTGAAGTGTCCGAATGAGGTGCGTTTTTTGAAGGGCGCCTCTTGGGAAAATTCTTCCTCGTCGACGTTTGAAGTGTGCCGGCAGTGTTTGGTTATCACCTGCAGGCTGACCACCGTACTTCCAGTCGAATACCCCCCCCCCCTCCTCCCGCCACTTCCCCAGCGCTCCTCCGTGCCATAACTTAGGGCGGTGAACCACCCATTGTTTAACAGCGCCTCCCCAAGGTGCCTAGCCAGACAACGCAACTCTTTTTCGGCCGACACTAATTGACCTGTAAAACAGTAATGAACTGGTCCTGAGTGTAAACTCGTCTGATGTTCGGGCAACGAGATGCAAGGTGTAGAGTACGAAAGCTAAATTTGTTAACGTAGGCGTTCGCTAGGTTAGAGTGGATCCATTCTGGCGTAGTCTTGTGAGCCCCCCCCCCCTCCCAAAAAAAAATAGCACCAAAAGTGTAACTTTTACATTTTTTGAGTTTAGGCATTTTCCGATTTAGAGGTTCCGATAGATGTTTGGGTTTTGATAACATTGTCATCGGGGGCCTGCCATTGGAAATGGCTCCCCCAGTAGATATTATTTATGGCAATTAATAACAACGCCTGAATTTTTCTATCGTGATATCCAGGAATGGTATCCGTAGGCAGTGACGGCGAGTAATTAAAATGATTGGATGTATTTTTTTTTTAATTAACGCTCATAATTAAAAAGCGATCTTTTTTCTCGGCGCTCAGTTTTCAATAATACGCGCGCACACGACGAAGGTGCAGAGAATAATACTTTTTTAAGAGAATCCCCCATCTTCCAATCGTGAGATAAAGTTGTAAATAAGATAGCCGCAGATGCCTGCGAAACTCTTGATCGTTTTTCCCCACAAAAGATGCGAAAAATAACATCCTGATCTAATCGATGCCTACGTGACAAATTAAAAAATAATGAACTTTCAGCGGTTTTTTTTTCAAACGTATCAAAGCTTGACGCAAAATTCGCGTCGATTTTTCGAATGGACTGAAATTTGTTTGAAATTAGTAGAAAAAACTTTGACGTCATTCAGAGGTGTCATCTATCTAAAACGATTTTCATGGATTTTTGACGTATCCACACATAATTAGAAATGTTTATCTTCGATAAAATCCAAACTTAGGTATGCGTAGATAAAATTGATGACACAAAACGCACGAATAAGAACAATCGCCGAACTGAGACGTGCAAAACGATGAACGAGATTGTGTGTAAGCACAAAATGTTAAATTCGCGTTTGTAGTTGTTTTTCTAACAACTACAAACGCGAATTTAACATTTTCTAACAAATACAAACGCGAATTTAACATTTTGTGCTTACACACAATCTCGTTCATCGTTTTGTCGTCTCAGTTCGGCGATTGTTCTTATTTGTGCGTTTTGTGTCATCTATTTTTCTATGCATACATAAGTTTGGAGGTCATCTATCTGCAGGTTTTCTTTCTCTTTGTCTTTTGCGGAGGGCCCTCGTTTTCATACCTCGTATTTTTGACCTGCTAACTTCACGGCGGTCTCGCCACGCCCCCGGCCCCCTTCTACCCCATCCCGCCCCACTGTCCAGCTATAAGTATCCGCAGAAATACGGAGAACTGACGATCGCTACAAGTCGCAAATTTGTACTGACGACTGACTAGCACGTGTGCAAATCAGTATGTCTATTGCTAACGCGTCTTCCGGTATATGAAATGGCTTGCCCATTTTTTAACACTTGTTAAAGAGGAGGTCAAGCTATCCACCTCCCCTGGATGCAACCTTGACATTTTGCCGAGGCGTTGTGGTCCTTCCTCAATGTGTACCAGGAATCGGTGGCACGGTACACGCACGGGTACCACGGTTGTAGTTCCGTCCAGGAGGAAGGCTTTTTAACCAGTATCCCAGGATCAAATAACCGAGCCGGGAATCGAACAAGAGATCACCGAACCGTATATACGTACGTACGTGATTACTTGATTTGTTCAGCGCGCCGCTGTGGCAAAAAGGCGATATGAGCTCACAAAAATTGTTTTTCAATTTAGCACACGTAATAAACAATGCGAGGTGCGCCTTGTTTCCGAAAATTCGTTCCTAGCGTTGATTTTAATTTCTAATGGCAGATAAATTAACGCTTTCTAATTAACTCTTTAGTTCAGTGTTTCCCAAACTTTTTGGCACGCGGAACCCTTGTAAGAACCAATTTCACTGGCGGAGCCCCTAAGAGGCTAAAAAATTTCATGGCGGAGCCCCATTTAATACAAGTTAATGGCGTTTGGTTACAAGTCAGTGGTATCCAGGAGTGGCCGCGGAGCCTTTAGTTCTCCGCGGAGCACAGTTTGGGAAACGAGGCTTTAGTTGATGCAGAAAATGCGTGTCTGCCTTACAGGTCTCGGCCGATTCCTAAACAATAATTCACACGACTGTGTTGTTTCTTGAAAGACGTAAGTCGTTTGTTTTTAATTAAATGACTTGGTGGTTCGAGGTAAAATAAATTTGCCGCCATCATTTTTTGGAATGGTTTCCCTTTTGAAGTGTTCCACTCCTGTATGTATTTTTAGAGTAATAAACAAAAGTGTAAACTTTTGAAAACTAAGACGGGTAAAACGGGTATATTTTTTTCCCGCAGGTATTTGCTAAATATTCTTAAACCTCTATGCGATCGATTTGTTTTCAATGTTCGCTCAATGAAAAATGGTATAAGAGAATATCTTAATTTTACATGATTTTTCAATTATTTTTCTAAGATTCTGGCGCAGATTTTTAATGGTTCCAAAAAAAATAGCACCCGGCACCTTGAAACGTGACATATTTTTCTCAGAATCTTGAAAAATGTTCTATATCATATAAATTAAGCTGTCACTTGTACTGCGAAGTACGCGTTAGGCGAACGAAAAATGGATATCTTAATTTTATATGATTTTTAAATTTAATTTTCAAGATTATGACGCAGCTCTAACTGTTCCAAAAAATAGCACCCGGCACCTTAAAACGTGACATATTTTTTCTCAGAATCTTGAAAAGTGCTCTAAATCATAAATTAAGCTGTCACCTGTACTGCGCGAAGTACAGGTTAGGTGAACGTTTGGCCAAGCTGTCGACAGACAATTAAATACCGGCGTCATGCACAAAGAGCGGATACAGACGCATGAAGGAAGATTGACCGCGTTCTTGCTTGACAATGGCGTGACGCGTCAACTTTACCGGGCAATACACACCTGTCACCTTGGTCTCAGTGGGAGCCGGGGAGACACCATCTTGGCGCGGGGGCAGGTCTACTTCTCAAGGGTTGGTTACAGGCCGAAAAAATTGTTATCCCAAGGCCGCCAAGGACACCTCAAGGGGGTGATAGATTCATCCTACCTTAGTTCAGCAGTTTCAGCAGACCGCGGTACGGCAATCCCGTGTTCGATTCTCGACGCGAGTTCCCGTTTATTCGATTGTGAAAAAGTGCCCGATGATATTCACTGCAGTGACTGAAAATAAACGATATTATCTGAATGGTTTAATTTATTTTATCATCGTAGCTCAACGGTATAGTAGCCGCCTGCTGTGCGGCGATTCCTTGTTCGATTCCCGACCCGGGTTCTCGTTTATTCGGTTCCGCGGTACTGATGTGCCTCTCCATACCATACTATTTAGAGGTAATTTTTAGGGGTATATATTATTATATAATCTCCGGCAGTAATATTCACTTTAGCTATTGACAACCATATATTGTTAACCATTTTCGCGATCTGCAATAGTTGGATTCCTGTTTTAATAAAATATAGTATCGATACAACAATTCGATCGATATATGTACAATCGATACTACCGTCCATCCAAAATTTAAACCACGGTTCTGTGTTTGTCGGGTCCGGCGCATGTTGCGTGCGTCCGAGCCATTAATTACGAGTCGCTCTGGTGTTTGGTCGAAGGCTTTGAAAAGCTTCCCCACCGATTACGTTGCGCAGCATCCCCATTCTGAATGAGCAATTGGGGGACTGATTGGCGGAACAGCTGGGGAAACGAAAAAAAAAAATTGCTGCACGACTACTAGCCCAAGAAAATATTGTCTGTTAGAACCCGCTCCACCCCCTCCATTATTATGCGATAACTCCTTCATGTCACCCTTGATGCCTCCCTCCCCCTTCCTCATCATCCTCCTTCAAGGAGCAAGCTGCTCGCACTTGTGGTGTGTGAAACCATTTGATGGGACTCATGGGAGACGTGACGTCGCTTTCTGCGCGTTTCCTGCCTCGTATAATAGCAGGAGTTAAAGTCCAACATGTGTGAGCCGCGCCATCTAGTGACCAGTAAAGGCAGCAATATAGCCAGTATACTCAGGCCGAACTTGACGAAAAAAAAAATGCTGACGTTGATTGACTGATAATTTTTGTTCAAATCGTTTTTGTTGTCTCTGTAACTGATGGAGCAGACGAATGTCTAATTTATTTGCTAATGCGAACTGTTTTCGAGCCTTGCTGATGTGGTGTTGTCAGTGGGCTTGATTGATGGCTTAAAATAGAGGATTCGACTGATTGGGTTGTCACTTGTTCCATATACCGGGCCCGGTAATCTTATAAATCATAACAGATGTATTTACAACCAGCTACACAGTAGCATTTGTGTTATTCGATTGTAATTATCGGAGAGTTAAAAAAAATTGAAGTTTATGTTACATGTTGGAATGCGAAACTATTCAAATAACTTTCTATAATTTGTTTATATATTTTGTTGATAATCTGAATCGATATACCGGTATACCGGTTTGGACATTTTAGGCTAAATTAAAGTAAGAATAAATTGAAAGATACATTTTATCCTTTAGAAATTGTTATCTTAAGGACATATTAGGATAAATTAAAGTGAAATTTTTAAAGATACATTTAATTCTTTTATTAGCCACATTTTTCGACAATGTGTAACTATATATATTATTGGATATTTTAACCTGGATTTCATGGCCCCCAATGTTCTTAAATCTCAGTGTTTTAATTAGGTGACGTTAGATAAACTTTATGAATTGTTTTTGCCTACCTGCAATTGTAATACATCGTCCATATACATGGACAAAGGGCTTGTTCATGAACTTGACCGTCAAAGAGAAAGCAAGGCGAAAATGGCAAGACCAAATACGAAATATGTTCGGTTTGAAAAAAAAAAAAAAGCCTCATGCTCTCTCCATTAGCATTCGACGCCACGCAACTCTGGTCTCGGGGCGCGTTTAATTGGGCATTGTCAAAACATCGTTTGTCAACGCCATCTGGCGAGCGACGCGGCGTTTAATTATTGTTGTCTTTTTGCTGCGGCGCTTAATAGGATACGTCCGTCGTGTGTGTATCCGCGACACATTGCCGATAATAATTACAGGTGATGAATATACAACAGGTACCTCTAGTATTAGGTGGAACACAAATTAACATTTGATGGTCGCAACGAACCATTTTGGGGGCGAGCCCGGAAATTACGTATATGGGTGTGCGAGAGCATTTGATATAGTTTTTGCGCATTGGGTACTACACCGGTACGTGGGTACCAAGGGTGCGCGGGTTCAATTCCCGGCAAAGTCTGAATTTTTTTTAAACGAGTGAAATTTTACTAACGTCTTGCTTTTTAACTTGCCTTGAAAGGAAGTTAGGTTGTACATGTACGATGCTGGCTACTCGTTCGGAATCCATGGTAAGATCATCAGATGTAATGAATGAAAACCATATTTTTTTTAACCGAATATTTTTGCCTGTTTATTTCCAACTTTTTATTTAATTTCATTTCAATTATCATTAGTTAACTTCTGTATCTAGCATGTGTTGCTTTCTCTCTGATCAGGTTTTAGGGGCACATTTTCTCCAGTACCCCGAGATAGAATAAACGAGTGCCCGTGCCTGGAATCGAACCTGGGACTTCCGCCCCGCAGTCTTTGTGATTGTGATGAGTAGTGTGTGATTTAGGGTTCTTCGTGATATTCATACGGATTCTCCTAATTTTGTATTAAAAATATGCAGTCCAACAGAGGGAAGGTATTGGGAGAACGATTTCATTAGATTATTTTTTTGTTTTTCATTCGACCACCGGCACGGTGTTCGTCCAGCGGTAAAAGGTAATCATAAATCTGGCTGCAATTTACGTAGAGACGCTAATGTTTCTTCCTGTTTCTCTCCTTCTAACATGCCGCAAACCTCGTCTTCGCCCTTAACAGTCCTCGAATGCATACAGAAATGTACCTGCATTGGCAACAATAACAGAAACGTGAATCACCTGCTTGTAATGAGATTCTTGAGGTCTTTTGGCTTTACCGCCGATTTATTATTGTCTGTGCGGCGCATTTTTTGTCATTGTTCGTTAAGGGGCAGTTTACACGATCGAGCATAGAGTCTTTTTTTTTGTTTTTGTTTTGATCTAACACATACGTGCTCGTTGTCAAATCTCCTGTTGGGGGCACGGCCCAAACAAATGAGCATATTATATCAGATGGAGCAAAATGTGAAAGGATCGACAGTGTAAATGCTGGAGTAGAAGTATTCGTGAAAAGACAATTATTTTTGTTACGTCACTTTCATTTTTACCATTTTTATGCATTCTATATTTTATTTGAGAAACTGTGTTAAGTTATTCCTTTTTCCAATCTATAAAATTAGCTTCAATTCAGAAAAGTTTAATTCGGTTATTCGGCATATCCATATTCTTTTGAGATTACATTTTCATTACTTTTTCTTATTATAGAAAAAAAAAGATTCAAAACTTAATAAGCCGCAGATTAATGAAAGCATAATTTTGAATCCTTCCATTCGTTTATCTGACGCACAACCGATCGACGACAAATCCACATTCCAAAACCCCCCGATCCCCTCCACCCCATCACCCATGCATATGACCCAAACAAAATCAAAATTTTAAATTATTAATTTTACATAATCACTGCCACGGTTGACAGTACACATGTTTCACGGGCGCCACCCCGATCATTCAGCTGGCTTTTGGCGACGATTAAATTCAATAAATAAATGGTAACAATGTTTTTTTTACTTACTGGAGATGGAAGAAAATGGTTGCTCGAAATAGGCGTCCATCTCGCCCGTCGAACTGCGAATTTAAGAAACTTTAACAGCGACGGTATTTGGCTTTCATTAATCAGCGGCATATTGAGTTTTGAATCTTATTTTTTACATCTGACTATCGTGCAAGGGGAAATTAAGATTTCTCATATTATAAAGTATTGTTTCGTATAACCACGCTTGTTAGTTATACTGGCGCAGAACGTCGGATTACAGAATTTAGTTACCACAATCTTATTAATTTCTTACGTTTGAA
>JAUJYS010005210.1:0-11235 GCA_033995665.1 Melogona broelemanni
GTGGTGGCGGCGTGGGCAGCGGCAGCGGTGAAGAGACTGAGCTTGTAGTCGTCTAGTAGGAGGCAGCCGCTGTCGCCGCCGGCGCCGGTGCTGGATTCGGACGGCGACAGGGAGCCGGTGAAGCCGCCTAGGAGGCTGGCATAGTCGGGGTCGGCGAAGGCGCCAAAGACGGACGACACGCTCGAGCTCTAAGGGGGAACAACAAAATGGCCAAAATTAGATTGTTGTTCGGTTGTTTTGTATTAGTTATTTGGTTGGTTAGTCAGTCCTGAGACTGGTTTTAACAGCAGGGTGTCGTTCCTGGACACCGAACCTCGATCCTTCGACACCTGTGTTTTACTAGGCAGAATACAGAGGTGGTTTGCCATTGCCTTCCTCCGCGCAGAACCACAAGCCAATCCAACAATCGGCTGCGCTAGGAATCGAACCCAGATCCGCTTGTTGGTAAGCGAGCACGCTACCTCTCGGCCACAGCGGACGGACGATTTTTTAAAAAGGCAATTTTAATTACGATCAAATTTATTTTCGGCCAACGTAAAACCCCGTTCAAAATAGGAATAATAGTTGCGATTCTTATTTCTGCACGCTCAAATACATGTATTTTTCTAAAAGCGCTCTGTGTTTGTAAGCAAATATTCCGTCATACGAATTCAAAACTGTGCAGCCAAGAGAACGTAGATTATATCATGACTGGCAAATCTGCATATGCTAATTAATAAATTGATGACGTCAAGCGTAAATAAACGTTTTACAATTTGTGGATGAGCACTCGATTTTGTCGTTAATATTAACATTAAATGTACGTGCGGGAGCACGCCTAGATGATTAACGATAGGGAATAAACTAAATACCAAATAAACCTTCATTTATTTTAAATGCCGGATAGGAAGACAAGTATATTCATAATTTACGGTTATTTGCGATTACGATTGCCTTTCTATCGGGCATTTAAAATAAATGAAAGTTGATTTGGTATTTGTGCAACAATAAATAAATATTTGGAAAATTTCTGTACCATCACGAAACAATATCAAAATAGGGTTCTCCTCGAAACAGATTCAGAATTTGTTCTCGACAATTTCACTCAAATTACAAAAAAACAATAAAGTAAAATGGAGACAAGTCTTTGATTTCAACATCTAGCAAGTATCTTAACCATGACATCCCATTGCAAGCTCAATATGACAAGGATCAAATAATTCATGGGTAAATTTTCAGCTTGAGGGAATGGCCGATGCATTTTAATCTAGTGTTTTCGGCCGCAGAAAATCCCCCTATATCAATAAACGACCAACACGCAATTTTACACTCTACTGCTTCTGTATACCCTCCACTCTTTCCCCCTCTCTCCCATCACCCCATCTTTCCTTCCCATACCGAGCGGACCCAAATTGCAATTGGCCACACACAATAAGGTGCAAGAGTGACAAGATGGCGACGCGCGGAGTTTGGTAAATGTCAACTACTCATTATTTTAGAAATGTCAACCGTTTTGCGCCATTAACTTTGCGCGCTCTGCAGCCTTTTTCTCATCACATACAAGGGATCATGCACGTACGTATAAAATTCACCAATAGCAATGGCAATGGCCAATAAAAAAGAGTTGGCACGTGACTCGCGTGTACCAAGCCCCTGTAAATCCGAGTTCAGTTTTGGATTGTTCACTATTTGTGTTTGCTGGCCGGGACAATGCGATGGAATCAAGTTTCATTCTGAATCTAAATTGAGCGTCGCCCCCAGGTTTCACTTAACTGTACTCGTATTACCGAGTCTATATGTGTTCTCGTTTGTGCCTGAGTTAAATCGGTCCACAAATAAGATTGAAGAGTTAGATAGAGATAATTAAATTTGCCAGAAAGAGATTTTGATGTTCAAATGCCCAGTCCATTAAAAAAAAATTAATTATCAAGTTTATTTCTCACTCATTTCGACTATGTGAAACGCTTTTCGCCAAAATAAATTCTGGAAATGATAATTCGTTCATAATCATAAATAAATAATTTAGCTTACATGAGTATTAATATTTTCTTAAGTGCTTATAATCAAGTTAAGTGTAGTATTAGAAAAAAATCTGTACACCTATTTCGCCGATTTATCAGCAGTACTAGTTGAGTGCATTTTCACCAATAACCCAAGATCGAATACACGATAGCCCTGAACCAACTAGGCTGCGACGCATCATTTTTCTATTATTTCGTATAGTGGTTATTCCATTCTTCATACAATACTTTGAAGGTTGCATTTCATTTGAATTTTGGAATTGGAGCTAGCTTACAATTTCGAGACGACTCAGATTTTAATAGGTAAACGCTCGATGATATTATTTTTACCACTCTAATTCCGCTTGAAATTCCAATAGTGAAAGTAAGTTTATAGTGCAGTCAATATAACGACCATAAAGATAAAAGCATGCCAACCTGACTGATATATATTTATATCCTGAGCTCTCCTCGACACCATCCATCCACTTAATACATGGACTTCCCCTTTTCCAGCTGCCCTCCGCCTTCCTGCGCATCACACCCATTCCCCCAAATTGGTATATGCCTGCCTATGTAGGCAGTGTGTCAGCGGTTGTAGCAGATATTCGAATGAAGCCTGCGAAAGTGCTGCCTGTTAAACACTAGTTAGTTCTAAAGTGACATAATGAGCGGTTGACGACGTACCTGTGGCGATAGCACTAGCATTCCTGCTTGACTAGTGGACAACTGCGAATACGACGATGTATCTTTGGCCAGTGAAGTGCCGAACGACGTTGAGGAGGTCAAGGTGAGCGACCCCTGGTGGCTACGAGCTGCTCCAGCCGCGAAGGTGGACGGCGTGGGTGGGAGGAAGGACGGTGATGCCACGGGTGGTATGGTGGTGGTGCTGGTGGTGGCGGTGGCGGTGGGTGGGAAGCCGCCTAGTGATGTTGATCCGGGTGGTGCACCTGCCGGGGCAGCAGCAAGTGGCTGACCGCACGGATCCGGACAGAAACTGACGAAGGAAGCTGTGTGCCGAGAAACGAGAGAACAAAGATATGTTAAATATTTTGTCAACTGGACCAGGAAAAATGTCTTGGAGGATTTTGGTGATGAGTAGGGATTGCATAACCTTATCGTCCAATGCATACGAAAATTACATAAAAACAACTCTAAACAGAGAAACAAAATGATCTGGCTTCTTGCTCCTTAATGCAATTTTAGAACAAACTATTTCGTAACTGAATGAAAAATATTGATTGAAATTAAGAAAACCAATAAAATAATGTCCGATAGCTAAGATACCTGTCAGTTACAGAGAATCTTATTTAGTTGCTGAATAACTCGAAATCAGTTTTCGATCATGCCATACCATTCATGGTTAAAACTGATTGAAATATCAGATAGTAAACGAAATAAGGTAATGTATTATTTTGATTTGCTATATATTCAAAAAATATATATTGATAAGCTAAAAACGCTGTAGGAGATTTTGTTCACTATTCCGTGTGCATACTAGATTTTTTTTACAAGAACCCAGGGATATAACACGCCGGGAACCGAACCAGGGACAGCCGCACAATAATTACCGAACTACCCTTTTAGCAACCAAGTTTATAGCGTAAAACTCTATTTTTTGGTTCCAATTTGCGAAATATCTGATACTTACAGCAATTAATTTAAACAATTGAAAAATGACAACTTTCTACAGCAGGAAGAATCTGCTGCCCCTGAATGGGCAATCACCGCCAACACCGGTGACAGGCAGCAAAAGCAACCTTCGCCGACAAAACAATCAATAGAAAAACGCTCAAAAACTTAGTTCGATATTTAAACCCTGAAGTTCGATATTTTCCACCCGAAATTTGCTTAGCCTCCTATTAAGGCAACTGCATCTAGTAGTGACTCACAGCTACACGAAATGGTTTTAAACTTTAATTCGGTGGAGGGGGGGACACGTCTGTCATGAGAACGATTTTTGGCTATTCGAAAACAGCAGCTGTCTTCGAAAAAATAACGAGTAGCAAAATTGCAATTTGAAAGTTTACGGTTTCAGATTTAATCGCTGTACAGCTTGTGGAACAGGGACGGGAAGCAACTTGGTGTTCTGGTGGCATTTCGATCACGTTCTGGATTGCAACCTGTCTTTAATTGGAGGCTATGGGGGTGGGGGGTGTAGTAGTTTTCCACGCACCGGGCAGTATTCGAAGTTCTAGCCAAAATATTTTAAAATTCTTATTTGAAAACGCAATAAATATGCTTGGAGTCGCATTTAACCCCAAAAAATAAAAATCAACAAGTAAAAAAAAAATATATATATACAACTTTTTTCAATATAGTAATATTTTGAGGCATATTGCACCATAACATCAGTAACTACCGGAATATTAAATAAATGATACACCGAGCGGGAATCAAACCCGGAACCGCCACACCGCAAAGGTCTCTCAACATTTCCTAGCATATTTTTTTTTTCATTTTAAGCTAAAAAATCATATTTGTGACTAGTCACTGCACCCCTCATCACTGTACCCCTCAGCACCTACCAGCAAAATTCCGTCTCCGCTCCAGTTTACTGAACAGACTCAAATCCGGTTCGAGTCGTTCCAAACCGGAAACGCGCGACACACCGATCCGAACCGGAAAATCGAACCCCGGTGGAACCCGAATCGTATATCAACCGCGATCGAACTAAACAATTTGCCAAGTATATCCTATCGTTCAATTTAAATTTACAAACTATCCAAACTGTTTAAAACTTGTCAAAGCCTGTTTAAAACTAAGTTGAGGAAACGATTTTTTCGAATGATATTCTAACGCGAAACCGTAAACCAGTGTGTGAGAGTGTCGAGCGTTCGAAACCTGGATCAGAACTGAACCCACAAGACGCAAAACTTATCCAATTCCTCTTCGCGCCAAAGTATATATAGTTGACGATGACATAGGGCCCTGTTCCCACTATTTTAGAACACTGTCTCACCTATCATTGGTTGACAGTGGGCAGAAGCCACCATTCTATTGGTTGACAGAAGCAGGAGTGCCTTTTGTTGAAGGGGAGGAGGAGGGGGCTCGTTGAAACGGGCCTAGCGTAGGGATAGGGAGTCCCGTGGCGTCATGGGGACTGTCGAAGGATTTTGATTCCCGGAGACGGGAGCGATGGGTCCGGCCAAGCGGAACGGGCACGTGCGTACGGAACAAATGGGCCGAGACGTCATAAAACATGCGCGCCTCTAATTAAAAGAAGACCCTCCGGTTTGATGGTCTTCGCTGCGGCGGCGGGAATGGACCTCAAATATTCGTCAGACCCATCGATAATTATTACCGGTGTAAATATTGTAATTGTATTAGTAGTAAATCCTCTACTAGTCGTGTACAGTACAAATGCTCACATGAAATATTACAATTTACGAAGACTGTAATTATACGCATTGATGTATTTATGTTTTCTACATTACAAATTGTAATGTAGAAAACATAAATATGCAAAATAAAAACAACTGGTTAAGAAAATAAAAAAATGCGAAACAAGAAAAAAATATATAAAACAAAAATACGATAAATAAAAACAGTGAATATGATGTTATAGGCTGTTGATTAATTATCCTGAAACCGCGTAAAGTTTTATGGCAACTTTAGGTCTCTCTGTCTCAATAATTACAGATGAATTTCGAGGAACACGATTGTTAACTTCTGGCAAACGAAAATTAAGAAATGAAAAAACTGCTAAATTCTGTTCATTTTCGGATACCGGTATTAAAGTAATTTTTACGTCCAACTAATAGGGCAAAATGAACTTGTGTATGTTCTACATGTAAACATTTAATGATGCAGAAAAACATCATTAAACAACAAATAAAAACAATTTCTTTTCTTGGTTTAAAGCCTCCCATGATCTCCTGAGGATTCATAGCCAAAACATCCCATATAGAGGGAGGGGGATGAATTGATGGAGGGATGATATGAAGTGGAGATGATGAAACTACGCTCCAGCGTTTAGTAGAAGGGAATCAGGGGGGGGGGGATGGGGATGGTAGGGAGATGGGGTGGGGGTTAGTTAGAGATTTCTATAGAGAAGTCAAGTGAGCGTGGCAATTCAATTAGGTGAATAATACGCACTATTGTCAAATGATCAACATTTATTAACAGCGGCAAGGTGATATAAATAAGTAGATAGAGATGAGAACGCCACCTACACACGTATTAATTGGGGGTGAGGGGAGGAGATGGAGGGATGCATGACGCGGAGGGAGACGGTAATGATGATTGGAAATCGGGGGGCATGAACGGAAATTGAAATCGATTTGTTATGGTTGACAAGGGCCACTATGGGGATCAACAATAGAGGAGGTATGAAAGTGAGAACGAGGCGTGAAAATGAGCGAAGCAAATATAACCGTACTCGTTACACATAGAGTATGTACTGAAAGCATGATGCAGTCTTTCGACCAGCATAATAAACCGGTGAATAGTTATTCTTTTTCTTTCACTAATTAGTTTTGTTCAGGCGAAACTGTATCAGTTAATAACTCAACAACGTAGGACCAGCGTTTTAAACCATGGATACACAATTATTCTTCATTTCTATCAGTTGTAAATGGCCGAGATTTGTTTTAGGGAGGGTTTTCAGTTTTTTATGTCTCTTTCGCATTTTATTTTTTGTAATTTGTTTTGTTACTTCAAAGAATTAACTACGGATTAAACGAACATTTTATCCTTTACATCCTAGCGAACATTTCATCTTATGGATTAAATATTGCTAGCTGAGCCTTTAAGTCGGCAATACCTCAAGACAAAAGTTGATTCGAATTTTAATTATTTTATGCCATTAACTTCGATAAATTATTAAATTCTTTGTAAAAGTGATTGAAAGAATTGGGAAATGTTTCGAATAATAAGTGAAATAATGAGCAACAAAGGAAACCAATGGGAACCCGGGAGGCATTGTAAAAACTATAAAATGTTATATTCTGTACTTGCAGGTGAGTTTCAAACAGCTGGCAAAATCAAGACAGCTTACCAGTGATCATAAAACAGACTATCGAATTCGAAACACCGATTTTAATGCCCATTTAAACGTCGATTTGACGGTCCAAATTTTTAAATTGTCCCTGCCATAATAAAATAGGAAAACCTGGCGGAGACCTGGTCACGGTGTTCAGGTGTGCTCAGGTACATCTTTCACATCTGAACAACCGAGACCCTGACCATATGGAATACTGAATCGATAAAATCGAAATTAACGATTGCAGGAAAACGTTTCAGCGAACGATCCAGCTAGTAGAAACACAGTTAAATCCAAATATTCCAGATCCAAATGCCAAGTCACAAAACTAAATGTCTCCAAACCAGATGCGAAAAAAAACCAAAATATTTTTTGATAATACGGCAAAATACTAATTCAAGATAATCGATCATAAAATAATAACTCTATTTTCCCTTTCTTGAATAAATGTGTATTTCATTTCACTAATGTTTGCTAATTAACTTGTCAAGAAACTAGTCAACTTAAGATAGAAGGTTGATTTTATTATGTAATTTCAATTAAATGTAGCGACAAAATCTATAAGCGATTAAAATGCTATAATCGCGGTATTTAATAATTATAAACATGATAACCCGCGCCAGGAATAGAACCCAGGTTCGTCGCAATTCGCACCCAGCAATTTTTTTTTAGTGGGGAAATTTATTACTGCAAGAGTTTCTGTACCCTTCGTGTTGCTACGGCAAAATGCGAAGGGCAAATTTTCACCACTACCCCAGGATACCGAATAAACGAGAGCCTACTACGGGAATCGAACCCGGGACCACCCGCTCAGAGTCGGTTGCCATACCCACTGAGCTAGACGGATCGTACAAATCATCCAACCAACTCAACTAATACGTAACAAAACGAACGCCGCACTGTAGAATAAACTAATTGATTTGGTGAAAGCGTTTGACAAACGCAAGCTTTACATTCACGCAAAACGCACAAAATACACATACAACCACTACATTCCCCTTAAGAAGCCATATCTCACCAGATGAGACTAGTTTCCAGCACCGCCACGAGAGGGAGCCGCCGATTCGATCCATCTAACCAAGAAAATCATCACGCAGAAACATCTCCCATGATTTCCACTAGCTCCATTTATCCCATGCCATCCACTAGTTCCATCATTCGACGCAAGGTCACCGAGTAGCGCCACCGTCGTGCCAGGGGGCCATATGGCGTCACAGTGGCGCGTCTAGATAATAGGGATGGTCTCCATGACAACGAGCGCGTGGGTGGTAACGGTGTGTGGGTGGTGGTGGGTGGCGAAAAAGAGTTAGCACGCGGAGAGCTAGCACGCAGAAAATCGATGTGAGAAAAAGGAACGCACGTATCCCGGCATGCAACGCGGTGGTGCCTGCGACGGCGACAGCGTGCGGTTTGGTGACGTCACGGGGGAGCGCGTAATGATTAATCGATGGCCCGGATGACGCTCGTGCGTCAGCCATAAAACAATCTGCGTGACGTCACTGGCAGTCGGAAAACCTCTTTAATGGCCGGGACGCGCGCGGGAATGCGCAGCCACCATCACCACCACCCACACCGAACAAACCGCCTCCTCTCAGAGGACTACACGAATAAGCCTAATCGTGTAGTTCGCGCACGGACTTGAAGCTTGTTCTTTTTTCTTCAACCCTGTTTTTTGTTTTTGTTTTTTCACAAACTGAACACGTCACGATGCATACGTGTTTGTCGACTGCGTCATTGTGGACCTGACCGTTAGGCGTAGTGTATGACGATATCGTAAACATAACAGAGTCATTACTACTAAGACTCACAACAGTGTACCCTAAGATTAACAACAACTGTGCCGGGGTGGGGGTTGTTATCGGTGGATAGAACAATTGAAATGACGACGATTAATAGAATGTGGTAATGAGAGATTGGAAAACCGAGATTAATACTGGTTTTATGCTTGTATTAGAGCATTTGCTCGGCGAATATTTTTGCTTGGCGAGCAACTCAAGAAATTCGAAAGAGAGAATTCGATTCGCAAAGAAAGCTTGATTCTCATTCTTCCCCCGCCATTGGCTTCCCTAAAAGGGGCTGCTTGCGGGTATATATTGTAATTGTAATTGTAACTACGATCATCCCATTTACACTTGAAAAGTTCGTAAATGTTGCTCTCGCCAAGCAAAGATTTGCCGAGAAAATGATGTGCTGTAAAACCCGTATAAGAACGGAAAAGAGTTTTGAAATAAATTGGGAAAGAAAATGTGAAAATACGGCAATTGTTCTGTTTCGCTAACTTCGGATGAAGCATCCCTGCTGGACCTTTAACGCCGAGTTCCAAAAACCAAACTGTCAAAACTGTAGTACGAATAAATCGTAATGATAACTCGTAGTGAAAAATCGTTGTGATCAACAATGATCAAAGTTCGGTTCCGATTGATGAGTGTAGTTGTTGACTGTTTAGGTCATTGAATGAAATGACATAAGCAGTGGGTGGTGGTAAGGGGGAGGGTGGTAAAGGGGCGTGTCATGTTGAGAGCTGGCACGACCGGGGGTCACAAGGCCACACCCCCATCATCCACGTGCACCAAAGGATGGATGAGGAAATGGGATGGGGGAATATCAACTGCCAAAAGTCAAACCCCGTCAAAAACCACGTGTCACTGAATCGAACGACTAATTGTCATACAAACTACCAGAAATTCAATGTTGAACCCAGGTAGACCCAATTTTGATAGGTGCCTACGGAAGTGTCAGATACAGTGTATAGGTGAAAAACCCAAAACACAAAACTGGAGAAGATAAAGACTAAGGAGAGATGAAGTTGAGATTGTTTTTACCTGGTGGCAGAGATAATCCAGTTTTCTTAGCACACTGCACGCGACAACATTAATCCACAACCGAAAATACGGAAACGTTAATATATCACGCGTGTATTGATAGTTTCAATCAATAGAACTGATGCGGCATTGTCACCACGATCTTGAGTACCCAATCTCGTATGCTCTCCCGGTTTATAGCCTGTTAATTGTTGCCAAATCTTAAGATATGTACCACAACTGACAGCAAGAAGAAGGGTTATAAGTTTCAACAGAACTAGAATTGTGTGTTTTAGTGGAGTGTTTCCTAGCCACGTCTTGGCTGCACGAACGAAGAAGATCGACTGACGCTGACGCTGAGCCACCGAGCGCATGTGCAGTGGTCCAACTGTCTCGCGCGCCTCGTGACGTAACAGGCGTCGACGCAGCGCGCGCGTGCTAAATTTAGCCGTTCGCCATCGCCGGCGCCTCCCCATTGACGTCACAGCACGTGCTGACGTCAGGCGCGGGGAGCGGATCGATGCTCGTTGGCACCGTTCCAAAAGCCATATCGTCACACGCCACCGCATTGCTTGGTAGTGGTGGGCGGGGGCGAGCTTAAAGAGAAACTGCACACGAACGAGCGAGCCCCCATCGATCGGCCACTTGCACGCGAGCCACCGCTCCCCGACGGCGTTACCTGGCTAACACTGGCTTGTGTAGAAGGTGGAAAGCGCTTTTCCGCTCCGCTACCAGTATTCATGGCCGCGCGCGGTTGGTGTACGCCTAATCGCGAGTGGGCACGCGATATTAGGCTTAACACGCAATACTTCCGTTTAATCGGTGAGATATCCTTGACACTGGAATGTGGTGGCGGTGGTGGAGGAGGGGGTGGATTCAAGGTGACGACTGTTTTCATGACACGCCGTGCGTTAATTACCGCCACCACCTGGGATTGGGTCAGTGACATCTCTGCACACAATGTCAGAGGCGTCATGAGCATCAGAGGAATTCCTTGACATTCAACCTCTACGTGGATTAATATGCTTCTACGCAACTACACAAAATTCGATCGATGTTATATTATAATTAATCAGTGTCATCTATACTATAAAACATATCAATATTAAAACTAGAGTACCGGTATAAATTATTGCCTAAGCAACACGAAGGGAACAGAATCTCCTGCAGTGAGGGGAATTTCTCCAAAAAAAAAAAATTGTCGGATACATGCATTCAAAAATAAATATGACAAGTTTGCAACAGTGGATAGAAAATAAAAAAAACTGCCGTATGCACTTTGGAATCCCATCCAGCGTCTAATGTGTATTCTACGCATTACATATTGTCAGCGTTGTTCCGGAACAGGTTCCCCATTCGTGGTGAAACATGTTCCGTGTTTCTCCATCACCTTCGATAAGATGGGCTCTACATTTAGAGGCTGCTCGACCACCTCGGTTGTCTACTATCAGGCACAATCTGATTTATTTAC
>JAUJYS010005211.1:0-11235 GCA_033995665.1 Melogona broelemanni
AGATCACAAACTTAATTTAGAAGAAAGAAGTAAGTTTGTGATCTCGTTCGTCTTTAAATCACGCGGTCTCGTGATTAACATTATATTATTATATTTTGAGCATTTATGTTTACATTTGCAAACAATTTGTTGTATAAAACGATTTGTATGGATAGTTTGACGTATCCAAGCAGAGTTACAATGTTCATCTTCGATAAAATCCAAACTTATGTATGCGTTTTGTGCTTACACACAATCTCGTTCATCGTTTTGCTCGTCTCAGTTCGGCGATAGATTTTATTTATGCGTCTTGTGTCATCTATGTTTCTACGCATACATAAGTTTGGAATTTGTTGTAAGATTATGGGTTTCACTTTTACTACTGTGACTTCGTTTTAAATTAAAATTGTTTGGCATATAATTTTGTTTCTGAATAAATGTATCAAATAGGCATCCAATCCAACTAAAACTTAGGTGAAAATAAAATAAAATAAAGGTAAAACTAGATTTGCAGAGACTTTTTTCTGCAATAAAACAAAATGTGAATGAAGGCGGGATAGTTTTAAATCAAATAAAAAAGGGAGGAAAACAATTTTTTTTTGCGCAAAACTTGTGAATGTGACACCTACCCAAAATATATATAAAAAAATTGCCATTCACAAAAAGTAGTGAATGTGGCATTGAAATTTATAATCAGTCAACGGTTTAGGATGGTCAAGGCAACGTTTACGCTACGGAAAAAGACCAATTAGGTCATGGTCTGCAGCATTCATACCCACCCAATAGGGCGATTCCATAACCTACCTACGAGCAGGCAGTCCCACGCGTTTAATCCATGTTTGTAAATTTGGGATTGCCATAGCGATTGTTCACGTGTGCAGCGTGTGGTGATTTTGCAACGACTATCGCGAGCGGATTATGTGACCATGCACACCGATATGCTGCATGCTTGTGGAATGCGACAACAGAGCTTTGTACTGGGATGACAGCAAAAATATCTTGTTTTTGTGCACCCAATTATAATTTTTCGAAGAAATTGCTAGAGCACATTGAAACGGACTATTCATGATGCGAAAGGCGTTTTTCCTACGAAACTTGTGTCTGGAATCTGTTCGCACTGCAGATGATGCGTTGACCTTCATTCTGGTGGTCTGAACTCCCGCATTACTGGTCTAATCTTTCACAATCAGTGATTGCGGTATTTAAGTGGCCAAATTAAAATAGCGGAGTCGTTATGTTGGTCGATGTGATCAAGGCGCAATTAACGTTCAAGGATGAGCCGACTACGAGCAATGAAGGCGTTCAAATTCACACTCGTAATTATAGAAATATTATGTAAATGCGTATTGCCTACGCTAGCGCATATTTTAGGTGCAGCTATAGCCCATTCTATTCGACCTAGTTACTGTCTAATCGGCGTCAAGATGAGAATCAATTTGATATACGCGTAGCCGCATGTGACCGGTACTGCAAGAACCGCTAGCACACGCCTCCACAATGGTCGGACCGTTCTTATCTGTCCGTCTTTGTTATTAGCTAATACCACCATTCGATCATTACAATGGGCACACTGAACATGACATTGCTTAGGAAATTGTTTGGGTACTTACATGCCTCTCATCATTTATTTTTTACTTACATGCCGTTACTGGATACCATTATATGTGAAAAATAGAGTATGTTTGAGCTTTGCGTATACTGTATCCGCCGGTACTTAAATAGTAATACCAACTTTACAATCGTACACAGAAATTAGCAAGCACATAATATTGACATACTTTGCGATTGTTTAAAGAAATAGTTTATTGGTTGCAACCCCTATTTCGTTTAAAGAGTATGCAACTCAGAGCATATAGTTGCTTTCTCGATTATTCTTAAATATTCGGCTAGCAAAAATACACGTAAAAATGCGAGATGAACCAAGAAATTCTTTACCACAAGAGACCATTTTGTCACATGATTTTATTTGCTGCTTATTTATAGCAGTGTAGTGTTAACAGTATATCTCGATCTTCAATCTACACTTGCGGCATGTGCTGACATATTAAACTAATGGGCGGTTGCATTATGGCTGATGTCCAAGTCGATTTGCTATTAACGTGAAAGGATCTAATGCAATTTACTTTTAACGATATGTTTTATTAGTTTCGTTCGGGCATTGAATGTCAATCAGCTAACTAATCAGCTGTTTTATTTTTCGTTCGCAGGTACAATTGCCGTATCCAAGTCGAAACCGAAGTCGAGTCGAGGAGAAAAGAATTACGCTTCTATCGGTGAATGGAGAAACCGGCTGTTTTCACCTGAAAGTCTTTCGTGTGGTTAAAAGTATCCGAAAATTAATTCAGGATTTATCGGTTAAAAAGAAAACCGGTAATTAAAAAAGGGGAGCGGTTACCTCGACTTCGAAAATCAGGTCACACAAATCGTGTCGTACATCAGCGGCACACTGACAAACAAATCGACCGATCTGAGCGTATTGTGGTCGAGCCCACTTGATGTTTCCGCCAATAGATCATTTCCTGCTCACTCTGGTGTTCCAATGCAAATTTAGTTTTACAAGCGTTATCTCGCCTCCATGACAACCGACCGGAGATGATACCCAGCCAAAACCCATTGACGAAACAAAATATCTCCACTCCAGCCGTCTGCGTGCCGAGCAATATTTCCTAAAACGTCAAGGAAACTTCAATTTGATTGTGGCAACACAACTAGGGCGGTTGCTTGCAGTGAGCAAACGAAAAAAGAAAGAAAAAAAAAACAAGACGCGAAAAATTCCTTGCTGCTATTGCAGTTCCACACGTCTAGTCACCCCGTCAACCATTTTGGGTTTTAACTGATGCGCCAGGCCGAAACGCTTGAAGTCAAACGTCAAAAAATGACTTTTACGACCTTTACAACAACCCTCCATGAATGACAGACATCTTGGAATTCCAACTATGCTTAGTTTTAAAGAAGGGTCTGAAAAACACAATTTTGCCTAAAATTAATAATGAATTAGAAAAAGTATTTCTATAATATGTAAGCATAATAGTTGAGCATAATTTTTATTGAAAAAAAATGTCGACGATTTGTCAAGAATTCGTCCAGAATGCCTGGAAGAAGGAGCTGTGCTCCAATTGCTTCAAAGCGAGAGGCGAGCACTCCCAGATGTCCGTGTGCGACGCACTGCTGCCGGAAATCGGCTCGCCGACTAAAGATGTGATCGCATGTTCCCCGCCCCATCATCAGTCGCCCAAGAAATCGAATGATTACATCACGTGCAAACGACAGTCGATTGGCAATGGCGTGACGGTGTCCCTGTCCCCGCAACACCGAGCCAACAGTCGGGACGGACTCAATGTGGAGAGAAGTCCCCCACGCGACAACAATCGCCTCAACGAAGTCAGCCAGGCCGACCCCAAGTCCGGCAGCCACAGTATCAATTATATCAACAATAATAACGATGCGGTGACCGGGTTGCGATCTTCGCCCCGCCGAATTGGCTCGAACGGCGTTCATCTGTGGGAAATAGGACAGCCCGCTCCCAAAGACGACGCCGGCAAAGGTGAAAAACGAATCGGTAATCTATCTCAATCGTCTCGCATTGAAGAGGATGGCAGCCATAATGAGACGGACGATGACAGCTATAAACCATCAGCCGACACCAACGGTTCCAAAGAGGATGACTCTGACAAATTCGAACTGGGCGCTTCGGCAACCAATGGCAGCAGCACACGCGCCGATGACGTCACAGTCAATGGTTCGGCCGAAGCCAAGAGCATCCTCAAGGAGAAACCGGCGGAGGCGTTAGATCGCCGGAGACGTTCCAGTGTCCTGTTTGTGGAAGAATCGCAGGTAATCGGTTACGGTGGTAACGATTACAATTGGGAAGACCAGGAGTCGAGCGAGGAACCTAGCGATGTGGACTCGCTGGAAAATTATGATGCGTCGGAGGAGGAGCGTGCCCTGACTGATCTGACAACCGTCAACACTCAATTCAACTCAGACAACACTAATCTACTCCTACACCAGGCCCGTCAGAACGCTGCCGCCGCAGCTGCCAAGATCGCGTCTAATTCTCGCCGACACATGTCCACGGATTCGTCCACTACCGTCACAGACTCTCGTGGATTCCATAACTCCTCTAATGGTGGTGGCGGTGGCAGTGGTTCAACCATGTCCACCTCGGCAGTGTCACAATCGAACGCTATTAAAATGACGACGCCCAGCAATTATTATTCAACGCACATCAACAATAAAAGTTTTCTGCACGCCAATACTGGCGGATGCCAGCAGCTAGCCAAGAGCGAGTCAAACAGTTGGAATGATGCCCAGTCTTTCATTCGTTCCAATCTCTTCGATGGTGACGGCACGAACGGGCTACACGGCTATCTGCAACAGAACGGCGACTCTGAGAACGAGTATGCAGACTCGGCCACCGCAGCCAATGGGGACCCGACCACGCTGACGACCACCAATGGCCGATCCCACCGCCACGGTGATGATGACAATGATGGCGATGAGGAGTGCTCCAGCGACAACGAGGAAGGACACGCTAGCGCTGCTGTCATCGAATCTGACAACAAGTGGCAGAGACGTCAGATAAACTGTCAGTCAGATAGGTCGGCGGCCAAACAGGCCGGAAGTAGTTCTGTCCCACTGAAGAGGTCCTCCCTGTCCAGCACCAGAACGTCAGTGCACCAGCTGTTCAACGAAGCGCCAGTGACGGCAGCAGAAATTAAGACAGCTACTGACCGACTACCAACGTTGGTATTCCGACCTATGAGCGAGATGGCATTGGTGTCGCCACCTGGTGGGGGATCTCTCAACGAGCAGAACCGTGTGAAACAGGGACACAGTCCAATCCGTTGCAATGGTGGTGAGGATTTTGGTGGTGACGGCTGTTCTCCCTATGGCGTGGTCAGCATCTCCCAGCTGCCAGTCTCAGGCAGCAGAGGCTACCGCGACTACAGCGCCTCCGTACCAGAAGTGCCATTGTCACCACCACCGGCATCGGATGATGAGTCACAGAAGACGCCCATTCATCCCAAACACCAAAAAACATCAGATAACCTCTCCTCACCCACCAATGGATTTGGAGGTGGATTCACAACCAAATCTCCCACTAGCATCAATGGTTCCTCACCGAGCCATCACAACCACAAGGACGAAAGTGGTCATCCGAGGTCACCTGGAGGAGGTGGCAGCACCACCTTCCAGCAGCAGCAGCAGCAACAGCATGGATTTCCCAATGATGGTGATCGCTCAATGCGCAACAGGGAATATGCCACTGTCAACTATTCATGTCACTATGCCTCCTCCTACGTGCCGACTGGAATGTCTCCGCCACCGGAAGTGACCTCATGCAGAATGCCGCCATCGCCCATCACCACCCTGCCACCAACCCCGCTAACCAACCCTTACTCATCCACCGAGATCCTCAAGGGGATCCCAACCTCGCCACCATTGTCACCCACAGGTGGCTCTCCCAATAAACCACTGGTCACCAAACCGAAACCCAAGTTGCCGGTCAAACCGATCGTCAAACTAAAATCGCCTGAGAAACACGAGAGTCTCAATGGCAAACGTTTTGAAATCGAGTCACCAGACAGCTCCAGCCGTGAACTTCTGACTGGAAATGAGACAACATGCCCGGCGACCTCCATGGATACGATTGGCCGCACTGTCCACCGTAGCTCTGCCTACTACCAGGAGATCGAGCCAGATTACTCGGACAATGAGCAGCTGTCCGAAAAAGAGGTGAGGACCCCGAACAGAATTTATCAGTCGAGAAATTCGGGTGTACAGCCGGACTCCAGCAAGATTAAAACTCCCAAGCGTCTGGCCCCGAGACCACCTGGAAGCACCAATGGTGATTCGGCGCCAAATGGTCGACAACCGGATAGATCCCCGACCAATACTCCCAGCAAAACGATAACCACAAACCGGTCATCCGATGCCGAAACTAGTCCGACAAAATCGGTGGGAGGCTACACTCCATCTCACGAACCCACGTCATCGCTGTCCAAGAGCCAATCCGGATCGACTTCCGGTCTGAGTGTGACGTCCTACAACACATTGGACCACCACCATCAGGAGACGGTAAACAACTCGAGCGGACCAGACAGTTACACAAGTAGCCCATACCGTACCTTCTCCAGTTTGACCACCAGCGGAAGTTACACCCTCTCCCAGAATCCGCCGCTCAGCAAGTCCTCCTCGTCCTCCTCGAGCATCAATGGCAGCGAGTATTACAGCTTCAAGGAAACGCCAACCAAGAGCAAGAAGAGTAAATTCTCGCTGAAGAAGCTGCTGAAATTCGCCCGGGACGATCACGGTGATGGATCTAAGACGAAAGGGAAGTGGTCGCTCCACGGAAGTAGTTCCGGATCCGGCGTGGCCTATGAGCGTAAGACGAAATTGGAGATCATCCATCCTTTCGATTTGATCCAGAACGCGCCGACTGATAACGGAAACCTGTCGCCGTCCATCTCAGAGACATCCGCCAAGTGTTCCACCTTCAAGAGCGCCCCGAGCGATTCGATCCAGAACCGACAGTTGAAGTCCGATCTACGAGAATCACAGGTAATTTTAATTTACTACAATTGTTTTTAAACTTATTACAAAGTTATAAAAACTGAAACTGAAAAAGTTTTTATAACTTTGTAAACCAACGGCTACAGCGCTAGGAGAAAAAATAGGGTGTTTTTCTCCGCAACCTTCATATCTTATTACAAAAATTGTTATGCTTCAAAAATAATTTCCAAATACTAAAACATTTTCTTAATCGCTTTTGAATGATTAATTACTTCGCTTCAATTGCGCGTATATTTAATGGAATAATGCAATATACATATATTTCTAAAATTTGTTTGTCAACAGCAAAAAGTTCCGAGCGACCCACTATCATCATAAAAGATACCTATACATTTACAATATGTTAAACAGAAATTGACTGACAATTTGCGATATTTATTTTTCCTGTAGTATTTTTATAACGTTGACATGATTGTTCTGTGTCGTACGAACACAAAGCTGTCAACAATAAAAACGCCCCCTACTTGGAAGAACTTCGAAATTTTTAATGAAATACACGCAGAAGTATCGCCACTCCTGTCCGTTCGTTAAAAATTCGAATAGTTTCGGCAGTGTAGCCAGCTGGCAGCTTTGAACACTCTCTAACGACATCAGGCGATAGCGTAATAAAAGTGGCGCCACCATTCGCACGTGCTACATTCTGGTCGTATGTAAGAATAGTGTCACTCTATCAGTGGTAATCACACTTGTCGGCAATAGTCCACTTCTGAGAACCTTTAAGAATAACATTATAACAACTGAATTATGATTTTCCGTCATATTCAGTTGACATCAAACACCCGAATAACTCATATACTGTATCTGTTACGCAGTGCATTCGCAATTAAAAATGGTAATATTTTCGTCCTAATGTAATTTTTACAAAATCTGCACAGCTTGCGAACCACCGCTGAATGTGTAATGCACATGTTTAGTGGCTCATAACTTGGCACTATCGACTATTTCATTTTACTTGCGCTAGGGCTATATAGGGACCGAAAACACCCTTGCCGCTTCAAAGCGTAATGTGCATAATATATTCGAGACGATTTGCATAATAACTACCATGGCATGGCGCCTAAAAATCTGGCCACTCTCTTGAGCCTGCGCCTGAGCAAAAGAGAACTCATGCAGCAGGTAACAAGCCCATTAGGAACACACGACACGCGTGCAACTGAAGAAAAACGAATTAGAGCGTGAAACTAGCACTTCAACTTCTTTATTGTGTAAAATTTACGAGAGCGTGTGTATTAGGCCTACTTTTGCGTTTGGTATACATAAAAATGGCTGTTTAAACTCGCAAAAGTATTCTTTTATATTCCTAACAAAACAGTCCATTTCAGCTTATGATGTGTGTGAATGCTGTCCATGTAGTGGAACCGAGTCAAACGTTCAGGAACAAACTTCCGGGAAAATAAATATAATAGCTATTGCTTATCATTCTGGAAATAAAAACGATTTTAGTATTTGTATGTAACTATTTCGGATTTGTGTGATTCTAGACATTTCATTCTCATTGTTGAACTGATGTTCGTCTTCCGCGTGTGAGTTAGTTGCAAAATACAAAGAATGCTCGCTAATGGTATTCTATTGCAGCCATGTGTTGAAAAAAGATTTATTTTCCCGCGAGAACAGGTTATTTAGAAAATGGTCACATAAATTCACACACATTTTTCGGGTGTCATCATAAAAATGACTTGACCTTTTTTTTTTAAATCGGTGTTTTAAATCAAATTTTGTTTAGTATATCTTGTTTTATCTTGATCAGATCAATTATTTGAAATTGATGTTTGGACTACGAAATTGGCGGAAACAATTTGCGCGCATATCCCCCGGTATTTGGGTTACGATTTTTATAAACGTATAGATTAGGTTAATCGAATGCCATTTTGCAACAACGTTCTAACGAGTATGTAATATGAAATAGGATATCAATAACGAATGATTGGTTTAAAGAAAAGTTCAAATCTTTCCCAATTGTTGCTGCATGAAGCTTTTTTGTAAAACACCATTCGTGCGTAATTTTCCCACTCGCGGTTCTCCAAAACGTTAAACATTCTCACGCTTTAGATATGGGGTAGTGGTGGCGGACGATATGATGATGAAATTGATGATAATAATAATCGTGGTTTTTATTTTAAATTTTTCCCCCTTCTTACGGAATCAGGTCCAGCAACCTCAACCGCCTTCGCCAGACAGCACCACCGCACCGGTGATGACGGAAGGCAGCAGCGGTGGCAATGGCGAGCCGGCAAATTTCAGGTCACGGCCCCCGCCGCCTCCGCGAAATCGCGGCCACGCGGACGATGCGGCCCCCAAAGACAAAGTGGGCCGCCCAACACCGACCGCCGCTAAGCAACAACAACATCACGCGCCCAACGAGAGATCAGCGGTGAGCTCATGGGCTGAAATTTTTCAGTGTTGTTCTCCGTTTACACATTGATTTTTTGCAGCACTTACATGACATTTACGAGACGTGTCAAATAAATATTGAAATGGCTCAGTGTTGTTTTAGAATATAGATTTTTGGCAACACTAATATGACATTTACGAGTGTTTGGTGCAATTTTTTTTATGGCATAATCTTGTACATGATATGTGCATGATACCTCTGGTACTATTGACAACTTAAAGGATGTAAGAAGTATACAGAGTAAAAAAAAAAATATGCTCGTTTGAATATTTTCCAAACTGTTCATAAGCACATAAAATCATGTTTATTTTTATGAAACAAGCCTTGTAAAATGTAGTTTCTCGACCACCCAATTTTTTTTCAATAAGTCAAATAAATGAAATATTTATGAATGCGAAACACTTCCTAGACTCACGCTTTGATAATAAGCTTCATCGCATCTCCTTTCGCCGCATTGCGTGACAAGGGCACAAAACTAATGCTCTGTTTCCTGACGGAAAACTGTGGGACGGAAGATCACATATATTTTTTTTGTAATTGTTTTTTACGACCAATTTCATTTCAGGGCACAAACGACAATGAATCTGAACAAGTGAATGGAAGCGTGGTTCACAGGGAAAACGGAAGTCGTCATAGCGCCCCGCAACATGGCGATAATCGAAGTTCCTACTATTCTTCAAGCATGGAATATGCCAATTTAGGTAAATAATTAGGAGGCATTTTTATTTAGTTTCTAAAACGATTATTTTATAGTTTTTTTCGGGTCGATGCTTGATATGAATTTTTATATTTACGGTAATATTTTTTCGTTTTTTCCATAGGTGACATTCGTAATTCGGTGGCGCCTAAAAAGCCAGAACGGTGCGCCAGCACCAGCGCAATGGATCTTATTGCGCATGACGCGTGCAAGAGCTTGAACGTTTCCAATTCCAGTGACAGTGATAGGAGCAATATTGTTCACTCGGAAAAAATCGCCTACGTAAGTTGAGCTATTTTTTATTGTATTTTGTGGCATCAACGTCCGAACAGTTTACGGGATTAAAAATTTAATTTTTTACACAATTGATCAACATTTTTTTCGGCTTTACAACACACATATCCTTAATGGATTTTAAGTAGATACGATGGAGATTTAAAATTAATGTTCTTTACACAAAATGACGTCTTCATGGAACTACATGAAAAGTATGTTCGTCGAAAATACAGTTGTTTGTACCAATATTGCACTTTTTATAAATGTGACAAAGCGCATTTTGGAATACTTTTTTTTTTAATTACTTTTAAATTTGGTAATAATTTTCTATTCTTCAAATTGAATACGATCACTTTTCTAATTTTATTTGCAATTTCCCTATCGTATATGTGCTGAAAATGTCTTGAAACTTTGCCATAGCCGATGAACAATCCAATTCACAAAAATTTGCCGCGTTTTTCTTTTGCAGAATAATGGCGTTACCTATTACGCACCCCCTGAGGACAACAGCTGGCGAAGCCACCCGAATTCGGATATCGAAGAGATGTACGTGGAGCGAAGCACCACCGTATCCGACCAATCCCAGCCCTCCTCGTTCACTTCCGATTCGCTGTCCACCAACTCGTCGTTGTCCAACAGGCGACCGCCCTCATCCGCCGCCAACTTCCAAAAACAAAATGGCCGCTTCGACACCGGCGAAAATGGCAACGCGACCGCGTGCTTGCGTGAGTCATCACCTGACGGTCCGCCCAAAGTGTCGGACGGCCGAAGCGTTCCTGCTCCGTTGAGGGGATCATCAGAACCGATCTACGCTAAATCGGCCAATTCCTCCGTGCCACCGGAACCAGCTAGTCCCTCGATCACGCTTAACGAAACGGAGGAATCTGGATCGGACGCTGGAGCCTTTGTGTGGCCCCGAAAGAAAGCTAGTCGCCTCAGTCTGCGAAAGACAAAGACGGTCGTGCACAAGAATTTGGAGGACAACTACGGCGCCGTGGTGACGGCTAATCATCAAACGCTAAGTCAAATTTTGGAACAGGTTAGTGTTAAAATTGTCTTTTACCAACTTGAATAATGTTTTATATGTTAATTTATACAAAAATCTACGGTGCAAAATTTGTTGACGTATATACACTGTGACGCCGTGGTGGAATTTTTTTTTTAAATCACCGTAGTGCCTAAGATTACTGCACCCTCGTGTCTCTATGGAGATGTGTGAGGGGCAGAGAAGGGAAGGTAAGGGGAATGGCAGCTGGAATAGCCAGGCTGCAGGATCCACCCCTAAGCTCTGGACTCCCTAATGGAAGCTCAGGGG
>JAUJYS010005212.1:0-11234 GCA_033995665.1 Melogona broelemanni
GTTTTCGCTTGGTGTTCATTGTCCTCAGGACCCACAGAAAAAGTGAGCTATCGCCCAAAGAAAAATCAAAGTATCGAAACGAATCAAAACTATCGAAAAATAAATAAAAAATCAATTTATAAACGCATGATAAAAAATCTGAAATTTAATTTATACAAATAATTCCGTTAGTTAATGGAATTTTTATCTTATGAGATTAGAGCTTAATCATTAAAAAAATGCGCTGAATCACTTACAAGGTGTGGCGATAAAGTTCAGTTAATGACGTAGTTAAAATTGTGCAGTCGTAGCCTCACATGAAAACTTCTTACAATCCTTCAAAATAGTCCTCGTGGCACATTACGAATATCTGACAACTTGTGTCGTCGAAAGTACTTAAAAAGTACAGCTTTCAAAATGATAATAATTCCCGTGTTGCAATACCAGTACCGTTTTACTGATATTGTGACACGGGAATTGAAAGCTGTGCTTTTTGTGACTTTTCAAGAGCTTTCGACGATTTGTACACACTTTGTCAGATATTCATAATGTGCCACGAGGACTACTTTAAAGGATTGTAAGCCGTTTTCATGTGAGGCTACGACTGCACAATTTTAACTACGTCATTAACTGAACTTTATTGCCACACCTTTTAAGTGGTGTTTTATTGAATATTTAAATATTAATATTATTCATTAGTCTGCTATGACAGCAAATCACATATTTTGCCGCAATAAAGAATATCCCGGACATTTCCGTAGCAACACGAACATTGCAGAATATCATTACAATATCCATTCATGGCAGTTTTCATTAAAAAAACAACTATTTCTCATGCACTACATTTGTCGACATTCCATCTCTTTCCGTTCCAGACGGACCAAGACTGCCAATCAGTTGCGACTCCGGATCACCGCCACCCATCCGATGGCCTGTCCGCGATGGTGGACAGTTCCGTTCTTTCGTCGACCGGATCGCACGTGGAAAGCAGCCTCGAAGGAGCCTCCGTGGCCCTGCACCAGCCTGCCGCCGCCACCGCTGCCGCCAAAGCCGTCTCCGCGTCCGTCGCAGACACGTCGCCGACCGCAGCGCCGCCTATCTACGCCTCCTCAACTGCCGCACCCATCACCGTGCATCCGCTCACCGGGGCCGAGCCCGCTTCTGCCTCGACGCCGCCGGTGACGACTGGCGAGCCGCAAAAATTAATGTCTTCTACCAGGTGAGCACGTGCTTCACTGTGAATGTCCCGCTATCGTAGCACACTAATGCATTGCATGATTGGTTAAACGCTGAAAGCAAAGTTGCCCAATTTTCAAACGTCGCCGCATTAATATATCCTAATTCAAAATTCCATCTCTAGAACGCCTGCTTTGGTAGATAACCAAAAAAGATGGAGTCTATAAACGTCAGCTTATGGCGCATACAGACGATGATAAATTATCATTTTTAGCAATTGGCAATTTGGTTTTTGCAGCCATTACGACTAAAAATTGGGCAACTACATTTACAGTGAACATATTGAGGAGAGGATCATTAAACAGTCTAATGTGGCCATAGTTTTGACAAATGGAACATCAAAATGATGAAGTATTTTCCGCGATGATGCTTATGATAACATTTGTTCTGGTAATTGAAAACGGTGTCGAAACGGGTTCGTAAATTATTTTCCTGTTTTGTTAAGACTCCAGTAATCGATTACGGTACCCTAGTCTACAGTAATCGATAACAATAGACTACAGTAATCGACTACAGTTATCAATTACACTCGTCTGCAGTAATCGATTGTTTCGACAAAAACGTTAGCTGTCATTTCAGTTCGAATTCGTTAAAAACTATCACTGTGCTCTCAGGATTGAAAAAGAAAAAAAAAATGTTGAATGCATAACATGCGCAAGTACACGTACATTCACTCCGCGTAAAAACATTTCAATGGCAGGCTTGCAACCAACCACACGTTTCAATCTGGAGAGCTCCTACATTTAGATTTTTTTGTTATCGTCTTTAAAATCAAAGTTCAGTCTGGCGAAAGCTGGCGCACTGGTGCAAACTTAAATTTATTGCGTTTTTCCGGAGCATAAACCTTTTTTTTTTGTGCCCACACATTTTCTCCTTTTCGCAGCCACGCAAAATCAGTTTTCCATATTTTAATATACGCTATAACAACTTTGAGCGGGATTTGCCTACGGCTCGCGCATTATCTTACGCTCGAGATGGACCTACTTCTATTTTTTATTGCACGAGTGTACTTAAATGTCTCTAAAAACGAAAACCCATTCCTGAAGTAGGTTACTGAACAATTTTTTTAATTTTTTTTTTAATTTCTAAGTTAGTATACTGAACTTTTTAAAATATGAAGGTTGTTAAACGAAAGTTGAATTTCTCGTTATTACGCGTATTTCGCTGAACCGTGCGAAGTGATGAACGATATCATGGAAAGCTTTTTTCATTACTTCCCCTGAAATGATATGTACGAGTAGACGATGAACACTTTCTCCCGTTCATTGTAGGATGTATCTTCTACAATGACATTGCTTTTTCAAAATATATTTTTGTCATTTGAAATAAATAGTATTCGTATCCTTACAAACATTACAATACTAGCATATTTCATTGTTATAATTCCAAATTCCATTTACGCAAATTAAGTCTGTCTCGTTTGCTTTTAACTTCAGCTATAAAGGGGTGAACTAAAATAGCATTTTACGTGAAATTCTTTAGTTGATAGTTTTACGATTTTTGAGATCTTTATTTTCTCGTCTCGTTGCTCGCAAGTTTATTAGTTCAAAGATTCCCCAACTTTAAACACATACTGTTAAGCCCGGCATGCCAGGATACTCATTAGAGATTCGTCAAACAGTAACTCCTAATGAGTTCCACCAACAAACCCGGCATCCCCGTTGGAACAGAGCCGTCTGCCAACGAATTGGAGCACTACTAAATAAACAAGCCATTTCTCATTATGCAACAAGCAAACGAGATTATTATAATATTATCTCTGCCAGACTTGACGTTATCTACTGACAGTATATGGTGCGTTTCACCAGCGAGTCGTCGCACCCAAAAAAGGATGAGCCTCCATTCCATCCCTTACAACCACTCCCAATCTTCAGAAATAAATAAAAGGCAGCATTTGTCGCCTGACGCTCGCCGTTGACAGGCCCGTCGTTCGTAAAAGTCAAATGACCGTTTAATGAAACGAGCCCACCGCGCGGAAAATTGGCGACGCAATTTTGGCAACGGGCCCGTGGTCCACCCCCGTCCCTCCTCCACACCGCCACACACCATCAGCCTGTCCCTTCCAGTCAGGAGATGCTATCTCTGCAATCGTTAATTAGAAGAACTCGTTTTAATCCTGGGCCGCATCGCCCACGCGACGCCCAGCCAGAGCGCGATCCGAGATATATTGCCAATCGCCCCATAGACGCTACAAACAATATGCCATGGTGCCACCTAGCAAATGGAGGGTGTTGCGTCGAGCAACGGGGAATGCCGGTTCGCCGATGTATTGTGGAGCGCGACGCTTATAAATCGTGAGTTGGTCGACGCGACCCTCGACGGGATGTCCCGAGGGGAATGGATTGTATCCGCGTGGGGAGCTCTGCGGCAATAGACATGTTCGGTTTGTTGCCGATATCGCTTAGGCAAACCCATAAACTCACTGACGACCTGCGACCCCTTTTGCCCCAGGCCGCCTGCAATCTTCTCCACCCACGCCTACCCCTACAAATTTGCCGAGCGCTGAACCCAAGATGTTGAAACACAAACGGCGCACGAGCGCCTCCTAAGGCCTCAACACTCCGCAACCACACAATGCGCCTGAACACATTATGCTTTTCAGGATAGTCCAACCACACTTCCGTCCGTTTATGAAATAGCCGGTACAATGCAGTAAAATTTATTTTTGCCGATACTGCTGTACTCCTCGTGTTGCTATGGCAATATGTGAGGGGTACATTTTCACTAGTACCCCGGCATCGAATAAACAAGAGACCGCATCAGGAATCGAATCCGGGACCGCCGCACAGCAGCCGGTTGCACTACCTACCGACTGGGCTACGACGAGTCGTACAAATCATTGTGCTGCCCCAAATAGCTGGCAATCACACACTACCCTGCAGCCATGCGGGGAAGCTCTCCTATTATGCCCTCCCATTATGCTCCCAATAAATAAGACTCATTCAAAGCACTCATTCCACCAGTTAGATACGGATAAAAATATTCGTACACAAAACTGTAAATATATACTTTGTTGTGGCATTTATCTGATATAAAATTTAACAATTAGCATCCATATTGTAAGATTAGGATGACGTTCTGGTCTCAGTACGACGCAGTTAGCCAGAAGGCAGAACGGCGCTGCGTTTGTATAGCAAGGGAAGTCTCGGCAATCTCGTCTAACTGAATAGGCTTAATTAAGCAAAAAGATCTGAAACGCGGGAAAGACAGACGACTTAAGACGATTAATCGATCCACCATCTAAATCTCTGTATACGAAGTGAAACTCCACTATACCCCCTTCCCCTATTTCGCCGTTCTATAGCACCCCTTTCTGGAACCGCACAAGCGCATATATTCTCGTATGTACATGGATATTGGGCGTATACATACAGATAAAGGCGATAATAAAACTAAACGATATTTACATGAGATGAGCAACTTGGCGCAAAACTCGATTCGAGTCTTGTTTGTGCAGTGCAAACTCGTAGCGAAAAATGGCGTGCCTCACAAAAGCTATTTCGCGGACCTATGACATGTCTCCCACGTTGTGCAAACACTATATAAGTCGCCTAACTACACGAATACCAACTGGCTACACATCTGGGTACAATCATGGATTCTCTGGCATGAATGTATTCATTTAACAAAGTCGGTGCTCATTTTGACTAGATTGTATGTAATTATAGTATGAATGGAATTCTGAATAATTTTTCCTATTAATGAGTTTTTTTTTCGTTTTCCTTTTTTAAAATATTATAATGGTACACTCATAATGCCGTGGAAGCCCATAAAACAAGTTTTAACTTGGTTTCGCTGAAGTTTGGTTTTCGATCTTTTTAACCACCTTCAACAATTTAAAATGACAAAACAAAATTAAAAAAACAAAATCTATTTCCCATATTTACTTTCGCCAATTATTATAATTATCGGGTCTAAATCCAAATGACCCAATTGATAATTGGAAAAAGATAATTAGGGATAATTGGGAAAGGATAATTTTATTTACGTGCCAGATTGGGTTTCTTCGAGCACAAGGCGATTTTCTTTTTCTTTATGTGTTCCAGAAACTTTGTCTACTGCATTTAATCGTTGTCGTTTCTAGACCTATTCCTCACAGCAGTTCAGTAACGCCATCTGTGGGAATCTGTTGGAAACTGGAAACCAGAGACATTGCACACTTCTACGCAGAAAATGCTTTTCCACATCCCAACATTTCTAATAAATTTAATACACCGCATTAACCTTGATAGAGGGTGGGCGTGTAATAGCGTGGGAGAGAGCGGATCGGCTGGCGAGCCGCTGGGGAGCGTCGGTGCATTGCCACCCACACGTTTTCGCGAGCGCTTCTGGAAATTCGAACTCGAAGGCACACACAGTCGGGCCAACCAACTCACGTCCCTCCTTCTCACCCACCACCACCATCACCATATCGAGAAATGACATGGCTGGGGAAGGAGGGCGATACGACTTTCACGTACATGTGAGATTACGTTTTTGGCGTTCGAATCCTCTATTACGTAGTTTGGCGCCGCCGCCACTTGGCGTCGCGACCGTCGCTAGAAAAAGGAGGAATGATCTCTGTCGCGGGGTCCATTCAAGCGTCGTGCGCCGAGCCGCGTGTCATTCGAATGGCTGCCGAACGGGATCACGTGATATTTTGGCGAATATATTTCTCGGCCGTGTGCCAGCTCGTTTCCGCACGGCTCATTGCCTTCGCCCGGAACGCAGCTCAGCAGTCAGCGATAGTTTTGTGAAAGAGAGAGAGAGAGGGGGAGACAGGCGACAGTTCGCTCAGACCCAGCAACATAGTCAAAGAACTGAAAGGCGTAGATAGCCATTGGATACACGTGTAAAATGGATTGTGGGCTGATGTTTTCTGCATTTTGATAATGATCGCCCTTGAAAAAAGAGCCTATCAAAACATTATTTTATCAGTCGGTTTTAATTTATCGTAATGTAACGTCAGTCGTTGCCGACCCCTAGTTCCCAATGGCACACATATAAGCTATACGATTTCCACGAAACTTAATACATTTTGAACACACGAGAAAACGCTAACCTCGTTTGTTGATCATTTCACAAATATTTAAAAAAAAATATGTGCGCTCTTGGAGTAGCTTTTAATTTTTTTAATCTAATGAACGAAAAGGTTCCATGTACTAGGTTCCTTACAATTTATGGAATAACTGGAACTGGAGCGGGTTCCTTTTTCCTTAGGAGTAATGGGAACTGAATCGGGTTCCCTTTTCAAAGGAACAAACCCAATACTGAAATTATGCGCGTAATGTTTGCGAATGCCCAGGCTAAGTTGGACTTTTATTTAATGATATTCATTTTTTTAATATCAAATATACAAGTATAATTTATTTTATAATTAAATTTATTTATCGATTAAATATTTATTAATTTTATTCTATTTAATACGAGTATTTTAATATTTAATTGATCACATAAATCAAGTATTATCACTTGTACGCGCAATTTAATGACTACAAACTAAATTCATTATTTATTTTGTCCCATGGCATTAAAATTACGCATGTGCTCATATTGTCTTAAAACCTGATATAAAATGTTGGTAAAAAACTTTATAACATAGTTGTAAAAACATTATAAATTATAACTTAAAACACCATCAGCTTTATTTCCTAATTTAAAATCGATCGCAAATCGAAACACGGTCGTTGACATTTTATTTGCGCAAAGAGCACACCGAAGTCCGAGTAGCGAAATGGACTTGCTTTAAAGTAAAAGAAAAAAACTTTCGACCACACTCTTATTATAAAGGGACCCACCGCTGTTCTCTAGTCGTGTACACTGTCCAACACGACAATAAAAAAAATATTTCCTATCGAGCCGAAAGCCTATTTACTCTATATCTTAGCTGTCCGCCCCAGTCGTCCTAGCATCTGTCAACAATGGACCTGAAAGATTTTCGCCAAGTGCATTTCGGCTTAGCGAAAAAAACATCTTTTCTATTTTTTATTCCCTCAAAACCTACTTACTCATCACTGAAATCCCCGTCTCAACCTTCCATTCTCGGCGCAAACCCTGGCAAGATCGGCAATCTCTTCCGTGCAATGATGTGCGATATGATAGAAGCTCCCTTTTTATGACGCTGAGAATCGATATTTTAAGGTCAAAAATGACCTATACAGACCAATAAATAACGGCTTTTTTAGCTCCGACAAGCACCTGATGGTTAATGAACTTGTCTTGAGTAGCCTAACACTGTTACAATGGTTAAGAAACGGTCAGAGAGCCATTAACCAACTTATCTGAAATGCAATGAATGTGATACGTGAATGAAATCAATTAAATATGTGGTATTTCAAATTCAAAAGCTTAATTTTTCTTTGTTTAATAGAGATATTTGCATAATTATAGGGGAAATAGTATCTGCAAAAGTGTTAATCAAAAATAGTACCATCATAAACTCGTGCAAACGTGTCCCTCACATATTATCACAGCAACCCGAGGAGAACAACATCTCCAGTAGTGATAGTCACTTCGGTGAGGGGAATTTCCCCCACCCCCCAAAAAATAAGTCATGGTAAATCATGTAAATTCCATAGTCTTATTGTACTCGTCTTTCTGGTTTACGTACGTGAAATTCAGTAAATATTTCACTAGTTCCAAAACACAATAAACAATTTTTACAGAACTCCAAATGCAAAGAACATCAACATCAGTCAGCCAAATTTTGATCGAACGGTTCCATCATAATGCTAACATTACTTGAGCTGTTTTACAGAGTACATCGCACATTCGTCATAAAACACCGAATCCGACAGGCTAGCGAATAGCCTAATATATAGAAGGTGTCTCCTTCTACGCATACAATTCGACGTACGTGGATTTATTAGATCGGACGTCCCGTCGACTCGGATACAAATCCTCGGTCGAGAGACACTTTATCATCAGGTGTTTATGGTTCGGGTCCCGCTCCCCATTTCCCTTCGGTTGTGACCGCTCCGCGTTTTATGCATTCGGAATGGATTATTAATGATAACATTTTGTGATGGAGTAGAACCGAATTCGTGCCGGGTCGACACGTGACCGGGCTGAATAATTCGCCGGATAGCCGGGTCATTGTTGGGGCTACACAGAACGTTTTCTTTAATAGAACGGTAATGCTTTAATAATGAGTGAGACAACGTTCAAATGTCTTATTGAACACCTTACAGCAATATACATGTATGTGAACCATAGTGGAGCATCTGACTTAAGCAAGACTTTCAGAGATAATTCATCTTTTGGTGCGACTTCCATTCATTAATAATGTCTATTCTAGACCACGACAGCTTGTTTGTCGGATGGTGGGGCGAGGGTACAGTGTTCGACTCTCGGCATCTCCATTTGGTATCAAGGGATTCTGGTAAATATGTGCTTTCACGCCACAAAGGCATCATTGCTAGTTAAACAGTAAAATTGGTGGCAAGAATTGCAATACTAACTATGTTTAGGCATTCATGTACGAAAAAGATACGAAAATCTAGTTAAATGACATACTTAGGGGTTCGTGATTAACGAAAAAATTATAATAGGCTTGCGTGAGTAAACCTTGACTAGACGGTATTGCTAATCCGGTTAAACCCTTAAATGCCAATTAGTTTTTACACAGCTTTTCGTGTTATCGCAGCCATCGTCATTTTAGTTAAGTTACCTGTAACATACGCATACGCACAAAATAAAGCGCCCCTCATGCATCGCCACCTTAGTATTTATGCAATGCGTGATAATGGGTCACCGTGTCGAATGGGTGACCCAGCTACACGGGGGATTTGGCTGGCGACCCACCTAACAAATTATAATGTGCTCCATCCATCATTGGAGGCTGTATCAACAGCGGGGCGACGATGACGAAACACGCTGCGAAAAGCTGTCGGGGATTTGGAATGAAACGAAGAGCACGCTGAGCTTATGCGACCAGGGGAGTGTGTGTGTGTGTGCGTGTGTGTTGGTGAGAGAGGAAAAAGTGGCTTTCCTCTCATATTGTTCTGGCGCTAAAAGGTGAACAATGGAGGTCCGTGGTTTTGGACACATCGTACGTCTGCAATCACAATCCGAACGGGATGTTGCTTGTACATGTAGCTCTGTCTCTTGTATCGTTCAAACATGCCACGCCGCGTCAAAAGGTCTCGTGCCAAAATTACCTCCAAGCCCAAACCAATTTGGATCCGACTCCAGATATACGTGACACCCAGCGAAACCGAAAATTGCTTTTATCCAAGTGGTGTGGCTATTTTATAGTTCCGTGTGTCAAGATCAGACGCAATAAGTTATGCCACCAAATGCTTGAAAGAAAAGCGTGTTACAATGCCCAACAGCACAAATAAATTGCGATCTGACAAATATCAATCACGTATCCAATAAACATTAATTTTGATACAAAAATCGATTCCAACAAATTATCGAAGCTTGCAAGCAAAAATATTAAAAGTCACAATGCCCAAAATTTAAAAAAGATCAATGAGCATAGAAATAACATTGTTTTAAATTATCTAATACATATTTATCTACGACCTGTGAGTTATACATATGTGTATCAGATAACAAATATACCGGTAGTTTGAATGTTGAAAAGGCATATGTAAAATAAATAACAAAATAAAATCAAAGTGATATGAGTCCTCGATATTTGTGATAAAGAATCATGAATTTAATTTCCTAATTGTTTTTTGGAAATTTTTATTTTGAAACTCGAAATATAATTTCCGAATTTGTAATTGATAATTTGCTGTTACGCAACTATGTAAGTAAACATTTGCACTTTGCAATGTCATTTTATCACCATCTAAAGGTGGCAGCACTTGGCTTGGCGATTTTTGACTGCGGAATGCCAACAAGCATTCGTCGAATACACACACAGTACGTGACCGACTAAGGGCATAAAAGACACACGTGGCTAATAGTCCTATCGCATATAGTGTTTTTCGCAGCGCCAGCGAAACAGATTTTCTCTTCCTCCATTAATACTGAATAGGAAGCAGGATGCCATATTGTTTGTGTCGGAATAACACGGCAAGAATAACCAACACCCGCTGTTCGGCTATGATATGGCAACACCAAAGAGACATAATGGTAGAAAACCGAGCTACAGTGACGCTCACCCGCCATCAACATCGGCCCCCTGCAAGAAACTGCAATCATCTTCCCAGAAACAAACACGTACACTAAAAGTCTGAAAAAAAAAAGTATTCCGAAGAAACATAAATATGCACCAGCCTTAAAAAAGAAATCCATAAGCCAAAATGATCTAAGAATTGGTCAGCAACGTTTCACATATTTATAGTGTTGATACGAGCGTATTTGTGGTGGATATACGGCTAAGCTATTTATCCTGGTTATTGACATGTCTATCCCTTTCAGTTTCTTTTGTCGACAACACCAGATGGTAGCCACAGTCGTTGGTTATCATCGGCTTCTACGATGTCGCCATTCCCATTAATATGTGGCTTCATTCCGATTAGTCTCTTCCGTATTGGTTAGCTCATCTCATCGGGGATCAGCTGTTGACGATCTTGGGTGACGTGGAATGGCTTTTCCCTTAGTTTCATCTACAGTGACTGCGCTAAAAAAAGCTCCTCACAAGCTGCTCGTCTGATTCTCCCTGCCAATCATTGTCAGGGCGCGGTTGTCGCGTACGATCAACGGATAGAAGCTTTTCAAATGCGTTCGAAATGAAAAGACTACTAATTTGCAAATGAGCTTCTCGAGCAAAGTGGTTCGGTGTGTGGAAAGACTGCTTAACATATTCATTTACCCGTACCCGTTATTTACTCTCGTAATAGTTGCAAACAGGCATCCAATATAATTTGAACAATTCTGTTCCTTGAGCATATATTTGCATATTTCAAAATCCGCACCAGGAATAAGTAATTTAAATTCAGCAATAATACAAGAGTGTTTAACCGAGTCATTTATACAGCAGGCTTTTACCATGTTTTTTGAATAATTAAATTTCGGCTAAATTACACGTTCACGACATGAGCGACCAGAAAATACGGTATCGAGTGGGGTGCGTAGCGAAACTG
>JAUJYS010005213.1:0-11233 GCA_033995665.1 Melogona broelemanni
AGCTTAGGGGTGGATCCTGCAGTCTGGCTATTCCAGCTGCCATCCCTCTTCCCTTTCCTTCCCTGCCCCTCACATATCTTCACAGAGACACGAGGGTGCAGTAAGCCTGTAGTGCACTAGGCGCTACGGTGATTTATAAAAAAAAATGCACAGGATGAACGGGGTAGGCCCGGTTCATGCTACTGTGACGACATGGACGAGGTAAATCAATTCTTCGAACCGCCGCGCCCGAGCGTACTACAGATATAAACCGTTACGTGCAATGCCAAATTCGAGTCATAAAAGATGGCCGACGCCATACTTCATTTTTAATCCCCGTTTTATGCGCGACACAGGAGACGGCATATAAAAAATAAAAAATATATATACATATATAAAACGATCGTGGCTCCCTCTCGTGCCTCCCCTCGGTACCAATAGCGTGCACGCCAAGCCACATTTCACGCATGGATATACCGTAGATACTCTATACGCTGGCATACAGGCACAAATAGCGCGAATAATAAACGCAAGTCCCTGGACATTACTCAAAAAACAAAGTTGCCGCCGCCACTAGGTTACACGATGCTCTCCACGTAGCGTTCCTTTTATTAGGCGAGGGCGTTTCAATCGAAAACCAACCGCTTCACCAAAAGGACACGCATTTAGCCGGTAATACAGGTAAACACGAAATGACGTCCAAAAAGAATAAAGGAAAAGTTTCTGCGACACAGTAATACCGAGTGTAATACTAATGGTAAACGGCGACATTATGAATAAACGAATGGACGTGTTTCGGTACAGAGCTGAAAAGAAAGACGAATAGAATGTCGTATTTTAAAATATAGAATGTTAAAAAAATAATAATTTGCAAAGAATAATTTTTCGTAGAACATTGCACGGTAAATGTAAAATGCGTACATACTGTGGATAGAATTTAAAACATTAACGATTACAAAAACTGCTATTATTATTTTATATATATATACGAGTTAGTCAGACTGGTCTTTATTTTCGGTGCTGTACTTTTATTTTTGATGATCCCAATCCCTTTAAACTCAAAAGATTTCTTACCTAGATGAAGTCCAAGACGACGTATACTATGAACGCTGCCGTCGTACATCAAGTATTGCATTGTTCTGGCGCGTTTATTTCATTCTTAAGACTACTTGCACGTTTAGTAGGGTCTTAGACTTTACGACGGCTTCCTTTGGAGAAGTTGGACATGCGTAATAAACGCTGCCATCACGGCAAGAGGTTCTCAAAAATAAAATTAATACAGCCGAAAAGATTGCTGAACAATCGTTATTTAATAATGCAGGTGCCAATTCGGAAAGGAATTACAGTTTGATGGAAACTGATGCATGGGTCTTAGGTTGATGTGTTAAAAAGAGTGAAGGCCGGAAGTGGGTTGGTGGAGTGGGGTGGGGTAGGAGGAAAGGCTGTCTGTCATGCATATTAACGAAAAGGCGCGCAAAAATATTATATTTTAATTATTAAGGGCCCGACACAGAAGCCGTGATGCGCGAACGGCGGATGAATCCATAAATCCCGCCAGCCATTGCCGCGCCTCCACCAACCCCCTTCAGCCCCTAAAACCTTTCGAAACACCCTTCACACCTTCCGCCACCCACAACATACATTTTTAAAAACACGAGGAACCTACGTGAACCACGGTATACACTAGGATGTACACCATGTACACCAGATGGCGCTGTAAAACCCGTTCGCGATTACGAAACTTGAATTTGTTAGCGGAGGAAACAGTGATTCGCCAATACGATGTACGAGCAAAAAGTTTAGTAGTCACTTTTAACAGTTTGTATGGGAACAGTGTATAAGCATCGATCAGTTTCGATTAAAATCTAACGTGAATAATTATGAAAATGGGTTTTTTTTTCTTTTGTTTTAATTTACTTTTTCAAGTATTCGTGTGGTTTTGATTTTATAATTATTTTGTACGTGGAGATTGCATATCGATTAGCATTAAACTTGTCTAAGAAGCCATACGATTTAAGACAAACTTCTTTTTATAGGAACAGTCAATGACACGCAAGAGTAACGACTCGAAAATATTATTTATGATCGCAATTGCCCATAAAATATTGAAGGCATAACAAGTGATCTCATAAATAAAAATTAATGGCATGTTATGTAATGATGTACATAATGTAGTGCATAAAAGATCAGACTTCAGCGTCAGCTGCCAGACCCAAAATAAAATCGAATGCGAAGAAGGATAGCCTTTCTCATCCACGAACCAACGGTTAAACAGTACGTACGTGTACATCGCCGGGTACTCGGGTATACACACGCCTACATGGGTGCGAGTGGGGCTAGGTCAAAGAGATGAGTGGATAGAATACCGGAAGACGATGCCGTCTGCCACTGAGACTAAACGACATATATTTTCTTCACTCTACCAAACATATTCCAATATATGGCCAAAGTCCTCTGAAAGCCTACTCGCATCATAGGTGCTCATTGTTGGTGGTGGATAAAAAGACGCCAAAATAGGCTGTCGTAAATGGCAAATGGCAACTGGATTCAACCACCTCAGATTTCTTTGTGCACGCTATGACGCGCGCGGGCACACGCGCGGGGTTAGGAAGAAAGAAAAAAAAGGCGTCCAATCCGGGCGAACGGCAATTTTGTTTCGCGCGTCGTCATTGGCCAGGTCGCCTTTAGCATCACCGCCTTTTAACAGGATTAAGTTGGGCCAAATGACGTTATTTATATACAAAATGCATAATGCACTCAACGAAAGGGCTGCTCCGATATAATCGAGGAACGCACACGTCAGCCATTGTAAACGCGTACGGTAGCTTCATATTTATAAACCAAGTGCGTCTGCCTACACGTACAGCATTATACACTGTATATCTAAAATATACCGGGCAGAAGATATATACGCAGGCACGTCTCCGATTATTATATTTTACGGCTCACCAACACTATAGCAACAAATCTTGCCTTCGCGGGAAGAGTAAACAAATCGATTCCAGATTAAGCCTTTATCGGTGAAGTCTCAATTTTTTTTTCATTAGTCCCACGTCCATAAAAAAACGTGTGGTCAAATATGATTTCATTTCTAAGAATCCACACTTAAAATGAGGTTAAAAAATTCAAACGCAGTCAGCGTTGAAAATAAATTAAGTTGTTTCGTAATCAAAAATTATAAAAGCAGATTAAATGTGTCAATATATTTGCTATACCTGCTGGCTGTACAGGAAGGACAATTAAATGATGCTAAGTTTCATATGCGATGACGTACGATGATATACGTACCGATGGCTCAGTGGGTATGGTAACATCCTACGAAGGCGACGGTCCCGGGTTCGATTCCCGGTGCAGGCTTTCGTTTATTCGTTAGCCTGGTGAACTGGCGTCACCCCTGAGCTTCCATTAGGGAGTCCAGAGCGTAGGGGTGGATCCGGCAGCCTAGTTATTCCAGCAGCCATTCCCCATCCCTTCCCTTTCCTGCCCCTCACCTATCTCCATAGAGATCCGAGGGTGCAGTAATCCTGTAGTGCACTAGGCACTACGGTGATTTATTTAAAAAAATGACTGAACTGCACCGAATTGAACTCATTCGAAAGCACTTTGCGCCCCCTTACTCTAAAATCGAAAAACCAATACAGACAGGCGCTGCTTTTTATTTTGATCTCAAGCCTTTATCTTTTCAGAAATAAAGGAGATATGACAATGTCTATGCTCCCCCTAACCGATGCTCTAATAACATTGAATGCAATATTAAACGAGGATACCATTTTTGCTCGCCTAATAACAGATCGCCCCCCTGGTGGCGGGGGCGGAATTATCGCTACCCATGTGGGTGACTCGAGCGCCACACAAGTCACTAGTGTCAAGTTTGTTCAACTCGTCATTTAAAAAAAAATGCTATTCTACTAATGAAGTTGCATGATGAAAAGAATACTGGAATAATATTTCAGAATACGCTAATGAATCGTGACATTTAAGCGAAATACAGCATACGCACGTATTATCGAAGTGGATGTCCCGTACTTTTTTCGGTAGCGCCGGTCACCCTGACTGCTGCCACTGCACAGATCCCCGATATGAATCCGTACGTGATACGTTATGTGGGACGACGTATAAAAAACAAACATTGTCATTTATTATTAGCCCTGTGGGAATGTGACCGGCGTAGATGATGGCTGGTACATTTCATAGCCGCAAGCCTCCTCCACCCGATAGACATAATTAGAGTCGGCCGCGGGTCACCGCCTGCTGACCCGGCCCGCGGTTCCATCGACAGGCACGGGCCGAGGTGGGCAACGTGACTCGTGGGTCGATTCTAACCCGAGCGCCAGCAAACTACATACGGGCCAACAAAAAAATACCAACAATAAAAACAATGGCATCGGTAAAATTATGTATTAAGAGCATGTGTACCGAGTGGTGCAACGTTCGACGGTATTTCAAAGTGTTGGGATGGTTGAACCCCCCGCACTATTTCATTCTCTTATCGCGTCGTACCAGATACATATCACCCTCCTGTTTTCGTAATTTATTGTGCGTTGATTACCGATTCGACTCCCCGTTTTGCATCTGGGCGGGTATACAACGCGACTAATTGTTTTGGCGAATGACCCGACACACAAGCATAATGTGCTGGCATGTTCGTTAGACCCATTAGCAAAAAAATTATTCGGATCATCGTTTGATAACCTACTTAACGGCGCCGGCGCGTTCTGGGGTGAAGCACTTTCATAAATTAAAAATGGTTTCAATTATTTTTAAATATTTATCCCGAAACAGATAATTAACCTACATATCCACGTAATATACATGTATACGAATTAAGTCAAGATTTATTTATGTTTTGGTAATTATTTATTGTAGCATTTTAATGTAGCAATACTTGGTTAAAAGAATAAGCTACCTTCAAAAATAAAATGTTAAAAAAGTAGGCAGGTTTGATTGCAAGGCGAAAGTTCATCGCAATGTGACATGTCAAATTATAGTACGATTCAACAATCAAAACGATAATCCAGTGTTCATTTAACATAACTCTACAAGAAATATTCACGTCAAGAGTGAGTTCACTGACTGACACCTGGAAACGCAGTTCGCACAATCACTGCTTACATAGGTGTATACAGGTTTTGCCAACTTACGGTGTTGCCCAAACCCGACCTGTACAATGATACTCAGGCGACACAGCGCAACAAAACGTGCCTAAAAAACTTTCAAAAATCACTGCACACCAACAAATTGAAACCACTAACATTACCAGTTACTACAAGCATTTAATTCTTTAAAAAAATCTAAAATTGGAAGCACAATTCCAACATTGTTTTGACAGTGCATACGAACATAACTGACTTTATTTTACTTATTTTTAATTTATTTATTTCAACAGCTAATTTTCAATTAATAGAAAATAGGTCTAGCTAAATAGACGTAACAACACTTCGGGTTTGTCAACGAACAAGTCCACATTAAACCGTGGCCCGAACACGGAGCGACACCAATTTAATCGTGCCCCGGCCATAGCCCAAGCAGGCGCGCCACCACCTTCCCCCTGAACACCACCACCAAAAACAAAAGCAAGGTCTCTCCACTCTAAATAGACTTCACCTCCGCCGGCAGGGCACACGACCCGGGCTATAGCCTCTCCTCGCATCGCTCTCTCTCACTCCTGCTCGTGCTGGATCGGTGCTGGCACGCGCGTCTCTACTGCATTGGCGGAGTCTCCACACACACACACACACACACACACACACACACACACACACACACCTGACGGCAGAGCAGAACCGCCACCGCTCCAAATCCGCTTGGCGCGAGCGGTCCCGCGGTGCGCGCTCACTCGAGGGGAGGGGGGTAAGTGAGAGTGAGGGAACGCGCCAAAGGCAGGCACGCGAGGCCGATGGACAAGCGGTTCGGGAGCACGCCAACGCCCGTTGCCACGGGCAACAACGCTACACATTACAACACCTCCGGCCGACTTGGGTGCGTTCACCAATCGCCACCCCCGCTGCCCATCGAACAGTAATTGATCAATCTTCGATCACGTCACAAAAAATAAAAATAAAACTCATTTCATATACGATAAACAAATCAGAATAACAATAGTCATATTGCACGCGCGAAACGTCGGAAAACCCACGCTTGTGGAGCATTAAGCGGTAAAATGTACAACTAATTCGGTTAAGAAATTTAAACAACGAATTTATTAGGGCTTCGTTTTGTTTTATGTAATTAAATTTGATTTATAGCGCAATGAGTGCTAAATAATTTTGATCCCAATCGTATCCCAAAAAATGCAGCACAACATATTTCTCAAATTGAGCAGAAACAATGACTAAAACAGTACAACCGGTCATAATATGGACTGAGCTCCGACGAGAAAAAGAAATAATTAAAAAATATATATCAACACACACATTTGACCACAGAACATATGAAGCAGTTAAAATCAAAACAGTGTAAGGCAAGAAAAAAAAAAATCTAAAATAAAAATAGAATCTAATATCTACGCTTGGCCACATTATATTTACAGACATTTTAGACTATTTTATAGACGGAAAATAAAACCACCGGAAAGAAAAGACAGCACAAGTTTCTAAAACGCATACCAGTCTATGGAGAAATTTTAATAAAAACTATTTTTTTTTCTCAGTAAGAGGAACATCATGCTAAAAAATTCTTAGTCGGTCAAGAATTTCCGGGAAGCAAGGGGGTGAACCATTGACCGGCCGCCACCGCTGCTCCGCTGCAGAGAACGAGAGAGTTTGGCGCGTGCCGTCACATGGGCAGATTGTTTGGCGGGGTTTTCCGAGTAGGGCGGGAGGAGGGTGGGGGTGGCAGAGGAGGCGGGGGTGTGGACAGAAAAAGGATTGTTGCCGCGTCGGCGCACGTATTTCGTCCAGTACTGCACACATGCGGGCATCTCTCTTCGACCGCGCGTGCTCTCGATCGCTCCCTAACTGCTCGAACAAACAAAGAGAGCTGCCTGTCCACCCCCCCACCACCACCCCCACATCAATCCCTCTCCACCCACATATAGACTTCCGCTACGCACCCGTTGGCGTCAATTCATCACAAACGGATGATGTTTTGCAGCGAGGCACCAATCCACACACACATACTGGTTGGAGGACAAAAAAAGGATTTTTTTTCCCATCACGAACGAGAACGACTAAAAACAGACCTTTATGATCGCCTCGACCATTTGTGGGGCGGCTCGTGAACTAATCTCAAGTTGAGGTCGGGATCAGGTGACTACAACGGTGGATGGTGTACGGCGGATCTTTGGCAGATTCGTCGGACTTAAAAATGAACGAAGTGGGGCAACTCCACAAACAAAAAATAACGTGAAACGGATAACTAAGAAACTATTTCTCACAAATAACAAGCTAGGATTGTGCACCAATTTTGTTGAGGCACCCTTATTTTATTTTATTTTTTTTTGCAATTTTATTTTGCAATTTTAAATTGTTACTGCTGCTTGAATCGAACAAACATGGAACACACGATTCATCGGCCTTGAAACACAACATTACGACAAACTAGGTCGACGGTGACTGCGCCATTTCATTCAAATAGGAAAACAACAAACAAAATCGCATGCTGATTGCCGCATCCGATTGCACAATATCCACGTACGCAATTCTCAACAATGCGTATACAAATATCGCTGTAAGAATCCATTCTCTGGCAAGGTCGACAACCAAAAAAAACAAAACAGAATAATAATAAACCGAACAACTTCCTCAATAAATAATGGTGCAGCTGGACACAAAAGTTGCAAAATCAAGTACTGGGAATTGTAGAACTAAAAAAAAAATAGCCCTGAGAAGGCAGCCATAATGACTAACCGTACGATCAACAATTGGACTAGTGAACACCTGGTTTCTTCCAGAACATGATTGAGAACAAGCTACGTGGAGAATAGGTGCCGTGTGGCGTTGTGGTTAGCGTGTTCGCCCACTATGCCCGTGACGCATTTTATGAAAATAGTTCGTTTTGGTTTCGATTTCATCTAACGTTGCTTCGAGTTTCATAATTATCTGAGAATCAATTGTTCAAAAAAAAATTACGCTAGTAAGTCTCCTTTACAAACAACAGTAAATAGATGAGATACGTGAATGTAGATCGACACGAAACCAACATTCACGAAAGAGCTTCTTCGCTCCGCCACCAGGTGGACCTCAAGGCGGCACATATAACAATGGCAGCGTCCAGTCACTTAACACTGCCCATATATTTAGGCAGCTCGCAAAACGCCTGCAATTTTGCTCATAGCTGGCGCCAGTTCATGTTATCGAAATGTTCTCAACTTACCCCTAACCACACCAAAAGCACAGTCCATCGACTCTCCGTCTCCTCTCCCCAAGTCGATACAACCATTTAGAAAATAGATTCTCGATTCCACAGGCAAATTAGCAATCCGAGCAGTGGTTGGCCGGCTCCCGTATCTCCCACCAACCTCCCCCTCCCCCCGATTCCACCACCACCACCACACTCCCTCCGGTCACCAGAGACCCATTAAAACCCGGCACCAACCAAAACCGAACACCCGGGGGTCCGTGTTCGCAGAATTGGCAACCGCCCAACATTTTCCCCAGTTTTCCCTCGACAATCGCGGGCAGTCAGCAGAGAGAGAGAAAGAGAGAGAGTTAGATAGCCAGGGGCTCGGGCTCGCACGGCATCGAACGATGTATGTAGTCGGCATTCAACACTTGCCGAAACGTTGCGGATCTGATGTTGGGGGATGGATGATGGGGAGGGGTCGGGTGTGGATTTCTGGTAGGGTGAACTAATTATATTCCTGGGAAGTCCTACTGCAGCAGGTTAGTATTACGTGCAACACTCCACCATTATCCTCCGGAGATCAGACTGCCACCTCAAGACATGGCGCGAATCGGGTAACAGTTGTCAGGGTGGTAGAGCACTAACTTTTTCCGCGTGTCTCAACCCAATAAAACTGTCCTATGATATTTCAAAAAAACTTTTTAAGGTACACTGAACTACATTCAAATTGACAAGTCCAGAATTTTGGAGAATGCCATATTGAACATTTCTACAAAACCATAGTCAATTCTTTCCCATGTTTTTCCCCATTCGAGACGTTAGTGAAGCTTCTGACTGGTAACTTTCTCTAACTAGCTGCTCGCGCCATAACTTTTAGCGCCATCTGGTGGACTTCAGGTAGACGCAATTGGAACCAAGTGTGTCACAGGCACTGGATAGCGTTAGAATAAATAAATGGGAGCAAAGTAGGTGACATTTACGAGAGTATATGTAAATTCCAATCGGTGGGTTCACTGTACAAAATCCTTACAAACCACTCTTGTTCCTGAGCGAACAAGCAATTCCTGAAAAGTGCAAGTATTGAGCTCGGGTGTCAGGAAGATACCACTTGTTCTCATTTGCGCCCGTTCGTCATGTCCGCACAAAACCGAACACTTATTAGGTAAGCGAGCGCCGAAAGCGCCACCTGGTGACACAGACGCCACCACAACGCACCATGTTCAGTATATACGTTATAGATGTACCCAAGTAGACAACGGCCCGGGGCTTCACCCGAAGCCGGACATAGCTCTCGCAGGATGCTCACAAAACCGCAGCTTGTACAGAGAAACAAAAGGCTAGAAAAACAAGACACCGATACTCAGATTGCCAATGGCGATCCCCAGCCCGGACAGCCCGGCTCAAAAATGAAACCATACGTGGACATATCTTGCGGGAGCCTTCTTGTGGTATTAGATAACAACAATAGGCTGGGCGAGTAACGCTAAACTTACAGGTATTAAATTATCGATCATATCTATAGCGCATATAACCGCATATAACATTAGTTCAGTAATTTAAATAGACATTCGTATGCAATACGGTTAATTTTCATTTCAATCATGTTGTCGAAAAACGAGGAAAATCTGCTTCACAAAAAAGTTTCCTTGATCACTCTTGATAAAATATTAGATTCACTATATAAAAAACACATTAATCTTGAATCCATTGCCACCGTAAGCGTTTACTGGTATAATGACGGGCCGTACAACTGTTGTCTAAGAATTTTTGCTCCTAATTACAGTACATTGCAGCACATCACATCGGTTTGAACGCATCCAATCAAAGATTGATTAAGAACCGTGTTAAGGCATCAAAAAATTACAATTATTCACGCGCTTTAACAGTCTAGGCATACCTGCTGATAAGTGGTCAGAATCATTTCCCCAGAAAATACGATAATTCGACCTTACCAAACGCATCTATCAATGTGATAATTAATTGTGGCGACTCGCCCAACCTAAGCCAAACGAGCAGCATGGTCGACTGCAACACGTGATTACAGCTTAAGCTAATCGAACGCGACGGTTGCATCGACAGGGCAACAGATGGCGCTCCTCGTCGAAGCGTCCCCCCCCCCCGCCAGGCAGGTCCCACCGGCCAACCTAACACCTATAAACGGTGCACGTGATTCTACTCATTTGTATATAAATTGGTTTATCGATATAACGATAATGGTATTGCAAGCGCAGTAAGGAAAACCAAAACCGTTGGTTCGTGTTTCGGGTTGTAAAAAGCCCAGACGTTGCAACACATGTCATATTAAACGATTCCTCAGGAGAAAGATCTATATATATATACTCGGAGGAGAAGCAATCTTCGCCGCGTCTTCATTAATCGTCTTTATGGCGTCTTGCAGTCATCATAAAAGTATACAACAACTAATTCGCCAGACGGGTTGTGTAAACTCATTTGGTATCAATATTGGGCCAGCCGTAACCGTACGCACTGTCAATAAATCGAAATGGATTTCTATGGGTGGCAAGAGTTCCCCATGGGATCGCGTGTAGGACCAAAATGCAGCGAGTCTTGCAGCGACTTTGTCATCAAACGATAAAATCCGAATAAGCGCTTATTAGAACGATAACAATGCCATAGACTGCTTAGATACGAGGTCTGTCACTTAACAACTTAATTGAACTGTAAGATCAAAGTGATATTGTTGCGAGTCAATAAAATATCGTCCTCATAAAGCGAAAACGAAAACGTCAAGCCTTTTTGTGTCCTCTGGCGGCGTTATGGAGAACCTGTTGGTTCATTGAGACAAAGCTAGATCAATGGTGAAGAACTGACGACTACCAAATTCAATGTTCCAAACACATTTCGAGTACATTTTGTGAATTAAAAGCACTATCGAATAGAAGTTGTACAATATCTATCACGCATGACTATAAGCAACGCTTTAAGTTCAGTACGTAGATGGACAAAGTAC